>AWOL01S0010786.1:353072-373939 GCA_000715115.1 Nicotiana otophora | reverse complement strand
ATATACATATCCCGCCTTGTCACGCCGCATGTGCAAATATCAATGGTAACAATAGCACTGCAGAAACCTCGTGCAATCCCATAATAACAACCGCACAGCAGAAACCTCGTGCATCACAATAATAACAACCGCACGGTAGAAACCTCGTGCATCACCACAACAAGTACCACAACAAAAATGACAATAATACAAAGTATGACAAATAAATCAACTCAAGAACTTTAATTCACAAAGAAACGGTAGAACCAATTCACAAGGAATAATCACAGTAAAGAATGCTAGGCGTAAAGAGAACATCTCAACAAAGGAAAAACTAATGTGTAGCAACGATCTCAGAATATACACTTCAACAACAAGGAATCTAACACGAATCAAATAATTCTAAATAAAACAAGTCGACTAAGATATAGGATATCTAAACTTCTTTTAAGGTTGAGGAAATTACGAAGGATATTTAACAATTCAATTAAGGATAAGCCACGGAAAAATAATCATAACCTCTATTAAGACTGAACAATTGTAGGAAAAAATATTATTAATTTCAAATAAAGATAAGCAGTTATGAAAAGATAGCATGGCTATAAAAGAGATAACAGTTTCAATTAAGGCACATATGAATCAAGTAACAATAATAGTGGGTCATGAAGTAATTAATTCTAATTAGGCAGGTGGATGTGAATCTAGTAATTAAGATATATAATTATAACAAGAATAACTGTATATTCAATGAATACAAGGACCTAAGAACCCTAAAAGGCCAACTTTTCACAAATATGTCCGTGCACGCACTCGCAACCTCGTGTACACGGACTACAATCAACATAGAAGACTCAAATCCTAAGGGGGAAGTCCGCCATACAAAGTTAGCCAAGATACTTACCTCAAACCAAGCTCAACCAGTCCGTAATAATGCCCTTTTCTCAATTATCCGACTCTGAATGCCCCAAATCTAGCCAAACACAATTGTATATCATGAATACAACCATAATAGACGTATCTAATTAATAAAATCAATACTTTAACAAAAATTCCGAAATCCACCCTAAAAGTAGACCTGGGCTTACGTCTCGAAATCGGGTAAAAGTCATAAAATACAAACACTCATTCACTCACGAGTCTAATCATACAAAAATTATCAAATTCCGATACCATTTCGTCCCTCAAATTGTGATTTTTCATTTTGAAATGTTTCTTTAAAAACCACCATTTTTCTCAACTCAAAACACAAATTAAATGATAAAAATAAAGATAGAATCATGGAAATAAATAAATTCTAGGTGAAGAACACTTACCCAATCGATTTGCTTGAAAAACCCACAAGGAATCGCTCAAAACCGAGCTTTAGAACTCCAAAAATGGTGAAAATGGCAAACCCTCGAAATAGAGGACTTTATATTTTGCCCAGGTGTTTTGTGCATCGCGAACGCGAAGAAAGAGACGCGTTCACGAAGAAGAAAAATTAAGGCTGCCAGGAAGTGCTTCGCGAACGCGAAGACATGCCCGCGAATGCGAAGAAGAAGTGACAGAAACCTTCACGAACGCGTAGGAAAACACGCAAACGCGAAGAGGAAAATGATCACCAGCTCCCGGCTCCTAGTTTCTACTACGCGAACGCGAAGGTGGGGCTACGAACGCGAAGAAGAGAAGGGCAGACTTACGCGATCGCGGATAGAAGCTCGCGAATGCGAAAAAGAAATATTCCCTCCTCTAAAATTACTCTTCTGCGAACACGAAGGAAGGGACGCAAACGCGATTAAGGAAACCAGATGACAGAAAACAACAGTTCAAAAATAGAAGGAAATGGCTCGTCGCCCATCCGAAATACACCCGAGGCCCTAGGGACCCTATCTAAACATACAAACAAGTTCTATAACCTAACACGGATACGCTCGAGGTCTCCAGTTACATCAAATAATGCTGAAAATACAAATCGCACCACGAATCGAACTTATGAACTTTCAAAACTTCCAAGTTTTAAAACTCGCGCCAAAACCTATCAAACCAACTCGGAATGCCGTCAAATTTTGCACGCAAGTCCCAATTAACATAACTGAGCTGTTCCAATTCCCGGAATCGCATTCCGAATCCGATATCTAAAAGTCCACTTCCGGTTAAAATCTCAAAAATTTAACTTTTGCCATTTCAGGCCTAAATCAGCTACAGACCTCAAATTCATAGTCCGAATACGCTCCTAAGTCCAAAATCACCCAACGGAGCTAACGGAACCGACAAAACTCCATTCCAGAGTGGTCTTTACACAATTCTGACTACGGTCAAAATCCTAAGACTCAAGCTTTAGTTTTATGGACTAAGTGTCCCAAATCACTCCGAATCATCTGATAATTGAATTCAACTACGCACGCAAGTCAATACACATAATACGAAGCTGCTTAGGGCCTTATGCCACCGGACGAGACTTACATTCTAAAAATGATCGGTCGGGTCGTTACAATATTATAAACATTAACTTCTGTATCATATACCATACACAACTTCATTCAATATTTTAATCATATTTATTACATAACATTAGTTCTATTACTTATTACATGTCATTATCTACTATCACAATTAATCAAAATCAATTATCTAAAATTACACCATAAAACACCTAATTCCATCAATATCATACAACCTTAACACATTATAATTATACTATATTAAATTATATACACAATCGTATATCTTTTATTTAGTACCCCAAAAGTTGTCAAGAAAGCCATTGTTAACAATGCAATTATCAGTCATGACAATATGTGGTAATTGTCTTACATTAAGTTGAATGAATTTCATCATAGTATTTATACAATCATACATATCACAACGTCAAACTACCTATACAATTAAATAAAAAATGCATTATAACCCTTTATTATGCATGAATCATTACTTCAAAATCAATCTACAACAATCTAACGATATATTATAATCAAATTGATATTTTATAACATTTTGTGTTGTAACAATATATACGATATTATAATTCATTATGTTATAGTTCATAATCAATTTTCAAGTGTAACTTGTCACAAACAACCACAAACTATAATATTAATATGTTTCTACAATCAATTATATTTGTTCATTATATGAATATAATTACTGCATGTTTAGTTAAACTATAAAAATTATATTTATAAACAAATCCTTACACATATATTTGTAACACAAGTTCTCTGTTATATATCTCAATAGGGACTAGGGACATACGTAGATATGCTTGAATATCACTTTACCGGAATGAATAACATATGCATCCTTAACTGCTAAGAGTAGAATCACTTATGGAATAGCATTACATTTACGTATCGTTACTTGGATCAGCCAAAAGAAAGAAGGGATAGCCTTAACATACCTGGAGTAGGAAAAAATCCGTATGATATTCTTGGAAGAGGTTGCACCGTACTCCTTTAGAACCGCAAAATTCCGTTGCTACTATGCAGTATAATTTCGTATGAAATTTTTGCTTAAGATCGTTACTTTGCTGAATTCTTATCCATCTCTCTAAATTCTATACGGAATCAGCATCACTCATGGTATGGTTTTACATTCCATTTTTACTTCTTGAATGCAAGTATTATAGTTGCTCTTCATCAATGCAACCACGTGCAGAAGAGGGATAGTTACGATTCATCATTTGCTAGTTATTGTCAATTCCATAATAATATAGAGAATATTGGTATGTAATATGTAGGAACAAAAATAGGATCTTTTTAAGTCTTGAATTAGGAAGAAGGTATAAGATCTCTCACTTGATTACTTTTAGTCAAAATGAAGCCAAACTTCTACGTAAGTGTCATATCTACATTACTTTAGATGGCCATCTAATTAAAAGGGAGTAATAGTCATTTGTTTGGTTTAGTGGCTTCCTACCACGTGGGGGTCGGGTGGGGATATTAATCTTATCCAATAATTAATTAATTAATTAAGTAATATCCCGATATCCGGTAATAAATCAATTACCTGCATAATTAAGAATTGCGTTAAATTACCTAAAATACTACCCACTTTTAACACACTTTATGTGCCCTACTATCATGGTCATGTGGTACCATATAAAATAAATACATACACTATTATTTCATTAAAACATCTGTGTAAAGATATATATATTTTCTCAACTTCTAATTTTCCTAATCTCATACAAATAGAAAAATTTTCGTACGCTTAATTCTTAAAATGGTAAAAAAATAACCTTCTTTTCTTGTGAGAAAATAATTTCTATCTTTACAATAAAGAAAATCTCATAAACTTTTTCATATTATGTGTATAATTTATCATATTCGAAAATAGGAATAATGGTAACTATCCAAAATTATACTTATAAAACTTTTACTAAAATACTCCACTTAAAAAAAAATACCACATTCACATAATATCTTCGGTATCAATATTGTTAAACTTACGGGGTGTAAAATATATTAATTTTGTAATTCTCGCAGAACAAAATTAATATATAATAACTGATGAATAAAATAGTAGAGTGAAAGTAATGTTTTAGTAAACTAATATTTCAAGTCAGTAATCTTGCTTGCCTCAGTTTTAATTCTCACCAAGGAATTGTTTTAGGCAAGATCATTGATCCTTAGTAAAAATATTCTCACGAAGTTTTTACTTTCTTTTAGTACAATTCAAGACAGAAAAATATTTCGGTTTAAACGTCACTAGTCTTAAGTTGATTAATTAACATAATTCTCACGGAGTGTTATTAATTGATTATTTCTTAGTGAGCAAAATATAATTGTATTAGAAATAAAAAATTATTCTGTAAAGAAATAAATATAGAAATTGAGATTTTATTATAGTAATATTATCAAGTGAATTCAATGATTCCCAACTTTTTTTAAATTATAAATCTTTCAAAAGTTATTTGTTTTATTTAAGTAATTACCAAGTTTTAAACCTCACTCAGTTTTCATCAATTTGATTCTCTCAAATAGTAGTTAAAATATTACAAGTCTGTAGCATAGATTATCCTGTCTCTATGGGACGATATCTTAAACTATATTAGAATTTGACAGAGTGCGAGCAGAAAACTCCAATACACATTGGCCTCATCAAATGTTTTGTGCCGTTGCTGGGGATTGGCATTCATCTACTTCATATTAAATGTTTGTTTACTAATTTGATAATTTATTATTATTATTATTATTTTTTATTGTTGTTAATATTTTCACTATCTACTAATAAGTATTTCTTCCTATTACTTCTATCATTACCTTTACTGTAGTATATTTAATATAATATTACTAGTACTTTTACATACAATACTATTCTAACTTTCTTTCTAATTACTATTATTTACTAGTACTACCTTTACTTATACTTAAACTATTATCGTACTTTTGTTTTCTAAGTATTTTTGTTATCTTTGAAAATTTCTTTAGTTATTTTATTAACTACTAGTGCTGGTAAATTAGTGTTAATGTATTATTATTTTTCTTCTCTTTAAAATTTTAGGTAGTTTATGACCCGCTCTTCTACAAAAAGGTTGGTTAGTTACAATCCAAAAATTGAAAAATCTCTTTGATTGTGCAGGAAAGGACAAACATCATCTTCTCAAAGCATATCTCGTGAAAGAATGGAGAATCGAGGAGTAGAAGACATTTAACTACTAGTACATATGGAGGATCAGTTTGATGAAGTAGCAGCAAGGCCACCAAACAGAATCCTAAGGGATTATGCTAGACCTGACCGCTTCAACTGTGAATCTAGTATCAGAAAACCCCCAGTGGCAGCTAACAACTTTGAAATTAGGGCTTGCCTGATTCAAACGATTCAGCAGTCTTGCATCTTCACTGGAGACGCAAGTGAAGATCCACACACTCATTTAAAGGACTTTTTGGAACTTGTTGAAAGAGCTAAATATAATGGAGTACCTCCTGAAGCTATCAAGTTATGGCTATTTTCTTTTTATTTAAAAGGAGATACCAAGACTTTGTTGCGAAGTTTTCCATAAGGTTCTATTACCACATGGGACCAAATGACTCAGAATTTTGTAAACAAATATTTTTCCTCTGCTAAAACCACAAAGTTAAGACAACACATCTCTAGTTTCTTGCAGGCTGACACTGAGTCTGTTAATCAAGCTTGGAAAAGATTAAAAGCAATGTTAAGAAAATGCCTACACAATGACATTCCTGAACATATGCAATTGTATATTTTTTATCACTGGTTAACATCCTCTTCGAGAAATGTGATTGATGCAGCTACAGGAGGTTCTGTAATGGGAAACACCGTGGAGAAAGCATTACAATTGTTGTGCGAGATTTCTGAAAATGCCATCCAATGGCTATCTGAGCATGGAATCATCAAGAAGACTGCTATGGTAAATCAGGTTGATGATTTAAATACACTAACACAGTAAATTGTTTCTTTGGCACAAAAAATTGAATCTTTTCAGGTGAATGCACAAAACCCAAGCCAGTCTGAGGCTTGTGACATGTGTGGAGGAAACTATTTGAACCATGAATTTCAAGCAACCAATCATAATGATGAATAGGTCCAATCTATCGGTTATAAACTGTAGCCTTTTGGGAGTCCAATGGCACAAAAGCATCAATGATTTCAATGGAGCAATCCAAATGGTACAGAGAACTCTCAAAGCTTCCAGAAGAAACAAGTACAAAGTCCGTCGGGATATCAGAATCAGAACCGTGGGCAACCAAACTACAAACCTTATTTACAAGCAGGGTCATATCAGCAAAGGCCTCAACAAGCTCATTCAAGTCTTGATGACCTTTTGTATGAGTACATTAAGGCCACTGATGAAAATATGGAAAGTCAGGGTTCAACCCTCAAAAATCTGGAAATTCAATTAAGCTAACTGGAAACTCTTGTGTCAGAAAAGATTTAAGGTCCCTTGCCAAGCAATACAAAGAAAAATTCAAATGAGCACCTTAAGGCCATCACCTTACGATCAGGTAAGAAGCTTGATGAACCCTATGTAGATTAGTCAGAACAACAGGTAAACAAGGGTAAGAATGTTGACATACCCTCTGAACTATCTGAAAGAAAGAAGTCAAGAAAAAAGAATGAACAAATATTGAAAAATCGACTCCTTTCCCTGTGACAATTCCTTTTCCACAAAAACTGAAAAGAGAAAAGCTTGATAATCAATTTTCAAAGTTTTTGGAGATTTTAAAACAGATTTACATCAATATTCTTTTCACTGATGCTTTGTTACAAATGCCTTCTTATGCCAAATTTCTAAAAGAAATTTTATCAAGTAAAAGGAAATTTGAAGAAGTTTCTGTGGTGATCCTTACTGAAAAGTGTAGTGCTATACTTCAAAATAAGCTACCACAAAAGCTTGGCGATCCAGGTAATTTTACAATTCCATACATTTTGGGGGGAGTATATTTTGAAAATGCATTTTGTGATTCTGGAGCTTCAATTAACTTGATGCCATTTTCTATCTTTAGAAAATTAAATCTTTGTGAAATGAAAGAGATAGGTGTTTCTCTTCAGTTTTTAGATCAAAGTACTAAGAAACCTAAGGGAATAATTTAAATTAAGGAATGTCCCGATGAACCAATTATTTTGGGTAGACCATTTCTTGCCCCAGGTAGAGCAATCATAGATGTTCATCAAGGATAACTGATCTTTAGAGTTGAAGAAGAAAGATTCATTTTTTATATGCAAAAGATATTAAGATTTTCAGGAGATGAGACATTATCTTCGTGTTTTTTGATTGACATGCTTAATTGTCTTACAAATGAATTCAAAGATGATCAATTAATTCCAGACTCAATAGAAAGATGTTTGGCCTAATCTGGCACCACACAAGACGATGATCCTATCATCAGAAGAGAAGCCGAAATACTAGAAAAAGATTCTGAAGATGTGGAGATGCAACCAGAACAAGTTCAACCAAAAATTGAACTCAAAGTTCTCCCATCTCATTTAAAAAATATTTATCTTGAAGAAGAATTATTTCCAGTAATTATTTCATCTTCTCTTACTGCAGGACAAGAAGAAAAACTGATTGAAGTATTAAAAGCACATAAATGAGCCTTGGGGTGGACTATAGAAGATATCAAAGGGATTAATCTAGCTATTTGTACACACAAAATTCTCATCAATGATAGATACAAACCAATAGTCCAACCCCAAAGGAGATTGAATCCAACAATGCAGGAAGTAGTAAAAAAAGAGATTGTAAAGCTTTTGGCGGCAGATATTATTTATCCCATTTCAGACAGCCTTTGGGTAAGCCCTATTCAGGTATTACCAAATAAAGGAGGTATGACAATTATATAAAATGAAAGTAATGACCTCATACCTACAAGGCCTGTCACAGGATGGAGAGTCTGTATTGATTACAGGCGTCTCAATGATGCCACTAGAAAAGATCATTTTCCTTTACCATTTATTGTTCAAATGTTAGAAGGAATTGCAGGATATGGTTTTTACTGTTTTCTTGATGGCTATTCAGGGTATAACCAAATACCAATTGCACCTGAAGATAAGGACAAGACAACTTTCATATGTCCCCATGGAACATATGCTTATATGAGAATGCTATTTGGTCTATGCAACGCCTCTGCTACATTTCAGCATTGCATGTCAGCAATGTTTTCTGACATGACTCAATATGTAACGACCCGACCAGTCGTTTTGACCTCTAGCACATCGTTCGGCAGTTTGAGGCCATGAGTAGCCTTACTTCAGGTATTATGACTTGTGCGTGTGGTCGGAATTGAATTTCGGGAAGTTCGGAGTTGAATTGGAAAGAAAATTCTCATTCCAAAAGCCTTAAGTTGAAAGAATTGACTAAGATTGGATTTTAGAGTAAACGACCTCGGAATCATGATTTGAAGGTTCCATCAAGTTCATATGATGATTTCGGACTTGGACGTATGTTCGGATTAGGGTTTGGATGCCCCGAGAGCGTTTCGGCACCTATTGTGGAAGTTAGCATTTTGGAAGAATTCTATAAAATTGGGTTGAAATGAATTTCAATATTATCGACATCCGTTTGGAATTTCGAGTCTGAGAATAGCTCCGTATGGTTATTCCGATATTGGTAGAACGCCCGGAAGTGGATTTGGAGGTCCGTAGGTCATCTTGGAGTCGTTTGGCGAAAGTTAGGAAATTGAAGGTTTTTGAGAAGTTTGACCAGAAGTGGACTTTTCGATGTCATGGTCGGATTCAGATTCCGAAAGTTTGAGTAGGTCCGTTATGTCAAATATGACTTCTGTGCAAAATTTGAGGTCAATTGGACGTGATTTGGTAGGTTCCGGCATCGAATGTAGAAGTTGAAATTTAAAATTTCATTAAGCTCGGAATGGGGTGCGATTCATGAATACGACATTGTTTCATGTGATTTGAAGGCTCGACTAAGTTCGTAACGTATTTATGGACGTCTTGCTATATTTGGTTGAGGTCCCGAGGGCCTCAGGTGGATTCCGGAAGGTTAAAGGTTCGAATTTGGAATTTGAAGAAGGGTTGAAGCAGCTGAGCTTCTGGTGTAATCGCACTTGCGTGAAGAGGGCCGCAGGTGTGAGCCTGCAGGTGCGGAAAAAGAACTCGTAGAAGCGGATTTTGCTGGNGGATTTTGGTGGGGGGGGGGGCGTGGACTGCAGATGCGGTCGAGATTCGCAGAAGCGGGACCGCACCTGCGCGAGTGGAGCCGCAGAAGCGGAGGCACAAAATCGGTTTGTGGCCGCAGATGCGGAGTTGAGGGGTCCGGTGGAATACCACAGAAGCGGTAGTTGGGCCTCTCTTGCGGAACCGCATAAGCGGTCAAGTGACTGCAGTTGCGGAAGTCAGGGCTGGGTAGTGTCTTCTTTAAAATGAGGGTGTGGCTCTATCTCATTTTTATTTCGCCCATGGGAGCCGATTTTTGAGCACATTGGAGTCCCATCTTCATGAATCATAATAAGTGCTTTCTTCACAATTTTGAGTTAAATACATGAGTTTATATGGATTTGAACATGGGAGTTAGTAGAAATTGGGGCTTTGGTGGAAAAACCTTGAATCTTGTATATTTGGATTTTGACCATGAATTTTGGACATGGAATTGAGAATAAACTATATATTTGAGTTCGTGAGGTTATGGGTAAAGTTATCTTCGAAAAGTTTTGGAATTCGGGCACGTGGGCCCGAGGGTGATGTTTATCGACTTTTCGATCGGGGTTAGAAATTGTTATAAATTGGATTACATTGAGTATTTGAGTATATATTAATGAGTTTGCATAATTATTGGCTAGTTTTGGAGCGTTGTGCATCGATTCAAGTTGTTTGAAGGGCTCGTAAGCCGGTTATAGAACTTCGGAGCGAGGTAAGTCTCCTTTCTAACCTTGTAAAAGGGAATTTACTCCATAGGTGAAATAAATCAATGTGTGCTCCTATTTGTGGGGGCTACGTACGTACGAGGTGACGGGAGTCCGTGCGTAGCTACTATTATGCTTACGTTCGGGTAGTCTAGGACCCAAAAGCATGCTTTACTTGTAATATTTGCAATCTTGTTGTCAATATAAAAATGCTTAAATCATATCGAACTTTGATAATAAATTTCTAAAAGGCTAGACAATGTTGTCTTTACTTTTAAAAGAGAAACTGCACTTTTCTTGGCTAATTTTCCCTTGATGAATTCTTGACTGATTATTTGAATGTGTTATATTTTGTGGAACGGGCCGAACGCCTCAGTAGATTAAATATATGCATCTATGGTTCGCGCCATTCGACCCTCTAGCAGTGCATAATTTAAATAATTATTGGATCGGGTCGTACGACCTCGGCATGACTTGCCCATGCTTGTATTGCTTGCCTTGAAGTTTATAAATAATGATGTTGCTTCCCTAGTCTGAAATAAACTGATAATTGGATATGGCCTTATTGGCCGGAGATATAATCATTAAAAAAAATGGGAGATAAAATTTGGAGATTTCCTTAATTATGAAAGAACTGTTTACTTACTTCAGAATAATGGGCTTGCAACCGTATTAATTAATCCATGTCTAATTTAATAATATTATTTCATTTATTTATAGCCCATAGTAAGTGTTGAAGTCGACCCCTCGTCACTACTTCTTCGGGGTTAGGCGGAATACTTACTGGGTACGCATTGGTATACATACTCATACTACACTTGCTGCACATTTTTGTGTAGGTATGCATATGTTTAGTGGCCTTGTGGGAGCGTAGGTGAGATTATGGCAGGGACATAGGTGAACTAAATTCTATACGACGATCCGTAGCCAACAGAGTCTCCCTCAAAGTACTTATATTTTACCTGTCCAATTTGTATTCCGGACAGCTGTTGTATTTTGTTTTACATTCCTAGTTAATGCTCATGCACTTGAGACACCGGGTTTTGGGAGGATTATGGGTTGTGCTATATTGGAAATTTTAAAGATATTATTATTTAGTTTGTAAACTTCATCTTTTATGATTTAAATTGAAGGGAAAATATGTTTTCAAAAGTAAAACAACTAGAACCCAATTAAGTACTTATTGTTGGCTTGCTTGACAGTGGTGTCCGGCGCCATTACGACCTTTATGAATTTTGGGTCGTGACAACATGGTATCAGAGCACTAGGTTCACTTAGGTCTCACAAGTCATGAGCGAGTCTAGTAGAGTTGCAGATCGGTATGGAGACGTAAGTAATTATCTTCAAGAGGCTACAGAACTATTAGGAGTACTTCCCTTCTTGATTTCTAATCGTGCGATTCGATTCCTTTGAGGCTTATGCCTTCATTTCCTTCCTATTCAATCTTACGCGACTCGAAACGCTTATTATAAATTGAAATCAAGGAATTTTAATGGCACTAATGATGTAGAGCAGGATGTTTCCCCCTGCGTATTCGATTGGGGCTAACGTCGTCGCCTTGTGGAAGGATGTTCTGTCATCTCAGCTCAGTAGCTGTATTTCTGATGGTTTTGGGGCTATGCGCCAATTGGTATGACGATTCATGCGTTGCTATCGCACCGTGTTTGTGTAATGGAAGGTTGCTTGTCTATGCGTCGAAGCAGTGAATGACTCGGAAGGACGTTTACTTAGTGCATGATTCAGAGATCCGGTATTTTATTTCCGGTGAAGGAAAGGCAATCGGACCAGGAATGTTTAGATTTGGGTTGATGGAATAATGAGATTCGGTATTTTTGAGCGTGGTAGAATTTTCATCAATAATGTGGTGTCGTCGCCCTTGATTGAATGTGTTAAGTTCGCCGGTGTTACGGTCTTCATCAATTTGCCTTCAGGCAGGGTAGTGTGAAATAGTGCAGGGGAAACGGCTGTCAGAGATCGCAGTGTGCGGTGGTTCACGACTTAATCGGTGGTACGGGTGTTGAGGGCTCAAGGAAGATGATCTTCGAAAAGGTTTGAAGTTGGTAGAGGTCTATCGGTTCAAGTGCTATAGAGGTAGATTTTGATTTAAGGCAACAACTAGGCAGAGAAGGATGAGGAAAGACATGTGGGAGGTGTCTTGAGGTGGTTAATTTCCTAGAAGGCCAAGTATGAGAAATAGAAGTCGAGTAGTTGCTTAAAGGAGAGGGTTTGACCTAAGTGGGATAGTGGCAGAGTAGCATGTGGGTTCTGTGATACGATAGCTACACGCCTTGAGGAAAGTTTAGAGTGATTTGGGAATTATGATGGACGGTGATTGAGTGTACGGACTTAATTTGAAATATTGGCTATTATACGGCGAGAAATTGGATACAACAGAAAGGAGTTACTTGATACGACGAAGTTTACAGCATGACTTTGGATGGGAATGTACTGTCGCACCTTTTAGTTGATGTCCATGAGTAGTGAATGGACTTATACAGCTGGTGAATGAGCACGGGCTCAGGATAAGTTGCTGATTATGTAGTAAGTGTACCCAGTGCAGCAACGTTAGAAGACATTGGCATGTAATTTCCACAGGTGGGTTATCTCCTATGAGCAGGTCAGCGGTTGCGTGGCTGACAAAAATTCTACAAAGAATTCTATTGGCTATCCGGTAAGAGATTGAATATGTAAATATGGCTAGTGGTTCAGAGTGTTCATTAAAGGTTAATGGAAGGATTTCAAGGAATTTGGCGGGTTGATTGTGCTAGATCATGTCGATGAAGGAAGAATCTTGGTGGGTTCCAGGTTCAGGCAATAGTAGCTTCAAGCTACGTGGGAGAGTCCCGCCGCCTACAGTTGGATTGCATGGTCGTCTATTTGTAAGATTTCTGGTTATCAGCATATTGATAGGTTATTATGACTAAGGAAAGAGGACACCAGTGGTTATTTGAGCAAGCGATTTGAGGAATGTGTGCTATAATTGGCCTTATTGATTCATGCTCAGGCTTTGGGAAGACTTAGGATTTATGCTTCGTGTAAAGGTGATTTACAAGGAAAGTGATTCAGACAGGTGCTTCTTGAGAGGGCGTTCATGTGCTAGCTGAGCCTTGGAGTTGATTATATTCGGGACAAAGTCAGACTGGGTGACTCTCAATAATGATCCTAGTGGATTCAAAAGTTAAGGCGTGGTGCCTAAGGATTTTGAGTCCATAGTATGGTTGAATATCGAGCTTCTACAGCGGATTATGATAAAAGATCTTAGAGTGTTCCGTGCTATCTTTGGTCTACGGGGTATCATAAGAGTAATGGGAGCATGTAACCTTGGATTTATAGAAGAATTATCATAATAGGTGTATCAGTTGAAGACACGATTATGCGTACAAGGGGGGTATGAATTGGTTCGTGGGTTTTGAGACAGCATGGTCTCGTGATTCAAGGCCACTCGGGATAAGTGTGGATTGAGTTCGTTATATTGATAAAGGAGCTGTTGTTATTTCTAAGGAATATCCAGCATAAATTAGGAGAAGTCGGGTCTGGTTAATAATGGGTGAATTGGCATAATAATGGCAATGATCAACTCTTTCAGTGCGTTGGGTTATTCATGTGATTGGTGATGGTACATGCGAGGTTTGATGGTCGCCGTAACTGATCTTATTTGGAGGCTTTCGAGTATTATGGCCGGTTATGTACAGATGGATCATGGAAGAGTTATGGTGGTTTAGACTACTACTGGAGGTTGGTAGTTTTTGGGGATATGAGAATTTAGTCACGTGTTGCAATGGTCCCCTTGAAATGAGTTAAGTATAAGGTTTCTATATGATGAAGTGTTTAGCCTATTAGTGGTTCAGGAGTTATGATAAAATTCTTGCACTCTTGTGCATTGGCACGATTAAGTGCAGTGATCGGCATGGGATTCAGAAGTTGAGGATCAAGGTTGCAGTTTGGTGTCGGCAAGAATGTCAAGAGCTCGGATGAGCGGGAAAGGATTCAGATAGTTAGAGTAAGCTGGTATTGTCTTTAGCGTCTTCTAAGATCGGTGTCTTGTGTAAAAGGCTTTGCATACTGATTGCAGATTCTCGATTTGATTCACAGCATTTGTGCGGCCAGTTGTATGGATGTGCAAACTTGTTGTCCTGTGCGGAAGGTCGTGGGAGCACATTCCACAGGAAGATTGTATAAGTGTGACATGTAGTCACTTGATTGATCGAAGATTGGAACGAAGTATGGGGATTGCAGTACTATTGTTCATGTGAGAATATATGCCTGGAGGTTGCTCGGTTCATTTGGTTGTGGACTGTAGAGGTTTGTTCCGAATATGATGGTTATTCTTGTGTGTTATGGGAAAAGGGTTATTATGGACCCTTGAAAGGTTATTAGCCTAGTACGGTGCGATCAAAATCAGCTTGAGGTCTGTGAATTGATTTAAATGTGAATATGGGCTCTATGTCAGGCCGGATGTATTCATTTCAGCATAGCGCTCCTTATGAAGGAGTACTCGGACGTTGGACGTCGTTTCGTCGACGGCTATTTCATGTAATACTATATTGTGTAGTGTGAGTTGTGAAATGACTTGTTAATTTCATGTGTGTTGAGGTTCCGCGTAGCGATGGTGTTATATGAGCAGGATAGCTCTCGAGACTCAGATCATATATCGCACCTTAGTTGTGCTTGAGTTTTGTAGTGTATGGTGCTGTCGGTCCTCCCAGGGATGGTATTATGCACTTAGCGTGCTTGTGTCCGATATTCGGATATTTTGTAGAAATGAGCATTCTAGCTCGGTAAGTATCTCCTTATGCATATTTTATGTTCTAATCGGGTTGCGCGCCGCAACAGTGTGATGTTGAGTATAGTCCCCTATATTCTATTTTGTGTGTTTTGTGTCCCATTTTCTGAGGAAGGTTCGTAACACCTTTTCGGTTGTCTAATTAGTTACGCGGGTTGAGTAATCCTTTCCGTAAATTCATTTTCCTTATGTGTCACGTTCGCGTTTGTAGCTTATTGGCATATTGCGGTAGCATATGAGACTTTTGGTCATGTCCGGGGTGGCTTGTTGCCTGAGCGGCTTATACTGGGTGAGACGAGATCTTGGATCTGGGATCAGTGTGATCGGGTTATATAAAGTATATTAAAGAGCAATTACCATTATTTGGTTCATAATAAGGTAATGATTCTAGTCAAGAGGGGAGATTCAATGATTTGATAACTCGGCAGTTGGTTACTACTTTCTACACATCTCTTCCGTTGTGGCGGTATTGCAAGAGTTGGAGCAAGACTTATATATGCCATGAGGTGCATTGTGAGCATCGAATTCGTAAATATTTTGGCTATTATGATAAGATAATGTTATGATGGTCATGTGAATGTTGCGGTGCATGGTGTGAATTCAGCAAAGATATGTAGTCATGTTCTGGTACATCGTGTGGTGATTGATACGGTGTTTGTATGTTGGAAGTAGGCCTGGAAGAGAATTCCGGATATTAGAATTGGACACTAAGGCTTATTTGCCTAAATAAAAGAGAATATCTTCATATTTGATCGAGCTAATGTGCTCAACTGAGTTGTGGTAGCACGGGTAGGTGCACGAGGTATTAAACAGTGATTTTGGACAACTCCAGCGCAGTTCTTAGCACATTCGAGGACGAACGTATGTTTAAATGGGAGAGAATGTAGTGACCTGACAGGTCATTTTGAGCTCTAGCGCGTCGTTAGGCAGTTTGAGGCCATGAGCAGCTTCACTTCAGGTATTATGACTTGTGCGTGTGGTTAGAATTGAATTTCGGGAAGTTCAGAGTTGAATTGGAAAAAAAATTCTCATTTCGAAAACCTTAAGTTTAAAGAATTGACTAAGATTGGATTTTAGAGTAAACGGCCTCAGAATCGGAATTTGAAGGTTCCATCATGTTCGTATGATGATTTCAGACTTGGGCATATGTTCGGATCGGGTTTTGAATGTCCCGGGAGCGTTTCGGCACCTATTGTGGAAGTTAGCATTTTTGAAGAATTCCGCCAATTTGGGTTGAAGTGCATTTCAATGTTATCGATGTCCGTTTGAAATTTCGAGTCTGGAAATAGCTCCATATGGTGATTCCGGTATTGGGAGCGCGTCCGAAAGTGGATTTGGAGGTCCGTAGGTAATCTTGGAGTCGTTTGGCGAAAGTTAGGAAATTGAAGGTTTTTGAGAAATTTGACCGGAAGTGGACTTTTTGATGTCGGGGTCAGATTCCGATTTCGAAAGTTGGAGTGGGTCCATAATGTCAAATATGACTTGTGTGCAAAATTTGAGGTCAATCGGACGTGATTTGATAGGTTTCGGTATCGAAAGTAGAAGTTGCAATTCTAAATTTCATTAAGCTTGGAATGGGGTGTGATTCATGAATACGACATTGTTTCATGTAATTGAAGGCTCGACTAATTTCGTAACGTATTTTGGGACGTGTTGGTATATTTGGTTGAGGTCCCGATGGCCTCGGGTGGATTCCGGAAGGTTAACAGATTGAATTTGGAATTGGAAGAAAGGTTGAAGCAGCTGAGCTTCTAGTGTAATCGCACCTGCGTAATGATGGCCGCAGGTGCGAGCCCGCAGGTGCGGGAAAAGAACTCGCCGAAGCGGATTTGGCTGGGGGATGTGTGGACCGCAGATGCGGTCGAGATCTATAGAAGCGGAACCGCACCTGCACTCGTGGAGCCGCAAAAGCGGAGGCGCAGAAGTGGATGGTGGCCGCAAATGCGGAGTTGAGGGGTCTGGTGGAAGATCGCAGAAGCAGTAGTTGGGCTGCACCTGCGGAACCGCAGAAGCGGTCAAGTGACCGCAGGTGCGGAAGTCGTGGCTGGGCAGTGTCTTTTTTAAAACGAGGGTATGGCTCTATCTCATTTTTATTTCGCCCATGAGAGCCGATTTTGAAGCATATTGGAGCGCCATCTTCATCAATCATAATGGGGTAAGTGTTTTCTTCACATTTTTGAGTTAAATACGTGAGTTTATATGGATTTGAACATGGGAATTAGTAGAAATTGGGGCTTTGGTGGAAAAACCTAGAATCTTGTATATTTGGATTTTGACCAGGAATTTTGGACATGGAATTGAGAATAAACTATATATTTGAGTTCGTGAGGTTATGGGTAAAGTTATCTTCGAAAATATTTTGAATCGGGGCACGTGGGCCCGAGGGTGATGTTTATCGACTTTTTGATCGGGGTTAGAAATTGTTATAAATTGGATTACATTGAGTATTTGAGTATAATTAATGGGTTTGCATAATTATTGGCTTGTTTTGGAGCGTTTTGCATCGATTCAAGTTGTTTGAAGCGCTCTGAAGCCGGTTATAGAACTTCGGAGCGAGGTAAGTCTCCTTTCTAACTATGTAAGATGGAATTTACCCCATAGGTGAAATAAATCAATGTGTGCTCTTATTTGTTGGGGCTACATACGCAAGAGGTGACGGGAGTCCGTGCGTAGCTACTATTATGCTTAAGTTCGGGTAGTCTAGGACCCAAAAGCATGCTTTACTTGTAATATTTGCAATTTTGTTGTCAATTTAAAAATTCTTAAATCATATCGAACTTTGCTAATAAATTTCTAAAAGGCTAGACATCGTTTGAATGTGTTACCTTTTGTGGTTACGGGCCGAACTCCTCGGTAGATTAAATAGATGTATCTATGATTCGCGTCATTCGACTCTCTGGCAGTGCACAATTTAAATAATTGTTGGATCGGGCCGTACGACCTCGGCATGACTTGCGCATGCTTGTATTGCTTGCCTTGAGGTTTATAAATAACGATGTTGCCTCCCTGGTCTGAGATAAACTAATAATTTGATATGGCCTTATTGGACGGATATATAATCGTTAAAAACAATGGGAGATAAAATGTGGAGATTTCCTTAATTATGAAAGAACTGTTTACTTCAAAATAATGGGCTGGGAACCGTATTTATTAATCCATGTCTAATTTAATGATATTATTCCATTTATTTATAGCCCATGGTAAGTGTAGAAGTCGACCCCTCGTCACTACTTCTTCGGAGTTAGGCGGGATACTTACTGGGTTCGCGTTGATTTACGTACTCATACTACACTTGCTGCATATTTTTGTGAAGGTACGCATATATTTAGCGGCCTTGTGGGTGCAGAGGCGCGATAATGATAGGGACTTAGGTGAGCTCCATTCTATACGACGATCCTCAGCCAACAGAGTCTCCCTCAGAGTACTTACATTTTGCCTGTCCAATTTGTATTACGGACAACTGTTGTATTTTATTTTACGTTCTTAGCTAATACTCATGCACTTGTGACACCGGGTTTTGGGAGGATTATGGGTTGTTCCGTATTGGAAAGTTTAAATATATTATTTTTTATCTTGTAAACTTCATCTTTTGTGATTTAAATTGAAGGAAAAATATGTTTTCACAAGAAACCAAACGTGAACACAATTAAGTACTTATTATTGGCTTGCCTGATAATGGTTTCTGGCGCCATCACGACCTTTATGGATTTTAGGTCGTGATAGAAAACTTTCTCGAAATTTTTATTGATGATTTTACACTCTCTGGCAAAACATTTTTGGATTGTCTTTACCACTTGACCTTAGTCCTTAAGAGATGTGAAGAGACAAACTTAATTCTTAATTGGGAAAATGTCATTTTAAGGATACTGTGGGAATTGTTTTAGGACATAAAATCAGTGCTAAAGGGATAGAAGTTGATAAGGCTAAAATTGATCTTATAGAAGGAGTACCCCCTCCCACAACTGTTAAAGGCATTAGAAGCTTTCTAGGTTATGCAGGTTTTTACATATGGTTCATAAAAGACTTTTCAAAGATTTCAAAACCGTTGACTAACCTCTTGATGAAATATATTAAGTTTGATTTTTCAGGTGATTGTTTGAAAGCATTTGAGACCCTTAAGGAAAAGTTATCAACTACCCCTATATTTGTGTCCCTAGACTGGAATCAACCTTTTGAGGTCATGTGTGATGCTAGTGATATAGCAGTTGGAGCTGTTTTAGGCCAGAGAAAGGATAAGATCTTTCGTCCCATTTACTATGCTAGTAGAATAATGTCACGATCCAAAATCCTAACCTGTCGTGATGACGCCTATCGTGGTACTAGTCAAGCCGACATTTATGAAATAACTCCAACACTTTTAACAAAAAATCGATGTAAAGCAATTTAAATAATAAAACTCCTCATAAACAGGATAGAAAATCCAAAACACAATGCGGAAATTCCCAACATCAGGGTGTCACTAAATACATGAGCATCTATACATCACAAGTCTAACAAATACTGTCTATGATAATCTGAAACTAGATACAATACGTGGAAAGATAGGGAAGGAGAAACAAGGTCTGCGAAACGCCATGCTGCTACCTCGATAGTCTCCGAGAATCCGAACTCCACAACTCAGCAACCGCCATGACCGGAAGCACCTGGGTCTGCACACTAGGTGCAGGGTGTAGTGTAAATACGACCAACTCAGTAAGTAACAAGACTAAATAAAGAACTGAAAGTAGTGACGAGATTCACAATTATAGTTCAATTACAGAGATTTCAACGTAGGAAAGTAGGCATGCTCTCAAGTTCGATAAATTAGGCCAAACAGTTACTCCATGACAAGTTTAAGTGAAACCAAGTGTTATATCTTTCATAAATTTCAAGATAGTGATACATGGCAGCTAAGTGCAACAATAATGAAATCAAATCCATCCTCTCAAGGCCACAGTCATTCAGCCCTCCCTTTCACTCAGCACTCAGCTCTCGTCACTCGCACTCAGTAGGTACCAGCGCTCACTGGGAGTATGTGCACACTCCGGAGGGGCTCCTTCATCCCATGTGCTATAATCCGCACAGACAACTCACGTGTTATAGTATAATATCTGGATCCGCACAGACAACTCACGTGCTGCACGAACAACTCACGTGCTATAGTATAATATTTGGATCCGTATGGAAAACTCACGTGCTATAGTATTACTATCTCACAGTCAGGCCCTCGGCCTCACTCAATCATCAATCTCTCCAGTCTCTCAAGCTCTCAGTAGTCATGAAAGTCAGCCCCAATAGAAATGATATAATGTATGAGCAAGGAGAAATAGAGACTAAGATATAATAAACAAGTAAAACTATGACTGAGTACAAAACAACAATTTAGCAGATAATTCAACATATACATGATCTCTGTGGGTCCCTATAGTACCAACACATAGTCCAAACATGATTTCTAACATGATTTGTGGTTCAGTTTCTCTACTACATGGAGAATGTATAGATAACAACAGATTATTCAACAACGCGGTTCCATGAAATTTGACCAAGTCACAATTCCTACGGTGCACGCCCACACGCCCGTTACCTAGTATGAGCGTCACCTCAAAACTAAATACATGACACGTAACACGGGGTTTCATACCCTCGAAACCAAATTCAGAACTGTTACTTACCTCAGTATGAGAAAATCTTTACTCCAATACACCCTTACCTCGCGAAACGGCCTCTGAATGCCTCGAATCTAGCCATAAACAATGCGATATAATCAATACGGGCTAAAGGAATCAACTCCATAAGCAAATGCTAAGTTATTAATCAAAAGTCTA
>AWOL01S0010786.1:339073-350936 GCA_000715115.1 Nicotiana otophora | reverse complement strand
GTCTCGAAATTCGATAAAAGTTACAAACCCCAAAAGCCCACTCAACCACGAGTCTAACCATACAAAAATTATCGAAATCCGACACCAAATCGTCACCCAAATCCCCAAATCAAACCCTCCAGATCCCTAGCCTCAAACCCCCAATTTACACCTTAAATACACACCAACTAGGGGGAATATCAATAAGGAAGCAAGGTTATTGATAACAAATGAGCAAAAGGCACTTAACTCAAGAATCCCCTCGAAAACCCTCTTAAGAATCGCCTAAAGCGCGCTTGAAATGTTTGAAATGAAGCCAAAATCGCGAACCCATGTTTTAATAATCTGCCCAGGCTTTTCGCACCTGCGACCAAATATCTGCACCTACGGAACCGGTTTTGCGGAAATCACTTAAATCCCACAGGCCCGCATCTGCGCTCCAGGTTCCGCATCTACGAAGCCGCTTCTACGAAAACAGGCCTTTCCCTCAACTCCGCATATGCGGAGCCTCGCTCGCACCTGCGGGCTCGCAGATGCGGTTAACCCCTCACACTTGTGCTCTGCCCAGGCCAACTCAGCTCCACTTCTACGTAAATCAAGCCGCATCTGCGGCATTGCACCTGCGGTCACTCTCTCGCAGGTGCGATCACACTAGAAGAGCTTCAGCTTCAACAATGCACTAAGTCCCATTTTCGATCTGTTAATGATCTGCAACCAACTCGAGGTCCCCAGGACCTCAACCAAAGATACCAATGAGTCCTAAAACACGATACGAACTTAGTTAAGCCCTCAATTCACCTTGAACAACATCAAAAACACGAAACGCACATAGATTCAAGCCTAATGAACTTTGAACTTCCAATTTATTCAAACGATGCCAAAACCTATCAAATCACGTCTGATTAATCCCAAATTTTGCACACAAGTCACAAATGACACCACGTACCTACTCCAACTTCCAGAATCGAAATCCGACTCTGATATAAAAAATTCCACTCCCGGTCAAACTTTCCAAAAATTTCAAATTTTCACCATTTCAAGCCCTAATTCAACTACGGACCTCCAAATCACAATCCGATACGCTCCTAAGTCCAAAATCACCTAACGTAGCTCACGGAACCACAAAAACTTTGTTATGGAGTTGTTTACTCAAATATCAACATGAGATCAATCATTTCAACTTAAGCTTTGAACCTTGAGACTAAGTGTCTCATTTCATTCTGAAATCTCACAGGACCTGAATCGACTACCCTGGCAAGTCACGTAATAGCTATAAAGTACACAATGAGTAGTAAATGGGGAAATGGGATTACAACTCTCAAAAAACGACCGGTCGGGTCGTTACATCCTCTCCCTCTTAAATAAATGTTCATCCTCGAACGGGTCTAGAAACATACCTGGAGTCCCAAATAGGTGTGTATATCTTCTACGCCTCTTCCGCTCAGTCTCCCAAGTAGCCTCCCACTGCACCTTCACTGAAGCTATGTCCTTTAACCTCAACTTTCGAACCTGCTGATCCAAAATGGCCACCGGCTCCACATCATAAGTCAAATCACCATCCAAGTGGACCATGCTGAAATCCAAAACTTAAGACAGATCACCGACATACTTATGGAGCATAGAAATATGAAATACTGGATGCACACTCGACAAACTAGGTGCCAAGGAAAGCTTGTAAGTCACCTCCCCAATCATATAAAGTACCTCAAATGGCCCAATATACCGATGGCTCAACTTGCCCTTATTCCTGAACCTCATAACACCCTTCATGGGTGAAACCTTGAGAAGTACCTTCTCCCCAACCATGTAAGCAACATCACAAACCTTTTTGTCGGCATAACTCTTCTTTTTAGACTACGTCGTGCGAAGACGCTCCTGAATCAATTTAACCTTGTCCAAAGCATCCTGAACCACGTCAGTACCCAACAACCTAGCCTCACCAGGATAAAACTAACCCACTAGAGATCTACACTGTCTCCCATACAAAGCCTCATACAGAGCCATCTGAATGCTCGACTGGTAGTTGTTGTTGTAGGCAAACTCCGCGAGTGGCAGAAACAGATCCCAAGAAACCCCAAAATCAATGACACAGGCACGTAGCATATTCTCCAATATCTGAATTGTGCGCTCGGACTGTCCATCCGTCTGAGGGTGAAACGATGTGCTCAATTCAACCTGGGTACCGAACTCTCGCTACATAGCTCTCCATGCGATGTGAACTGCGTGCCCCGATCTGAAATGATGGACACTAGCACGCTGTGGAGGCAAACAATCTCTCGGATATAAATCTCAGCCAACCACTCTGAAGAATATGTAGTCCCAACTGGAATGAAGTGCGCAGACTTGGTCAGCCGATCCACAATCACCCAAATAGCATCGAACTTCCTCGAAGTCCGTTGGAGCCCAACTACAAAATCCATGGAATCTCTAACCTCTGAAGCAATTCGCCTGGTCTCTGATGCTCATACTTCACTTGCTGACAGTTGAGGCACCGAGCTACAAACCCCACTACATCTTTCTTCATTATTCTTCACCAATAATGCTACCTCAAGTACTGATACATATTCGCGGCACCCGAATTAATGGAATACCACGAACTATGGGCCTCCTCAAGAATAAAATCATGTAGCCCATCTACATTACGCACACAAATCTGACCCTGCATCCTCAATACTCTGTCAACCCCAATAGTAGCATCTCTAGTATCATTGTGCTGAACCGTGTCCTTAAGGACAAGCTAACGAGGGTCATCATTGGCCTTCCCGGGATTTCTACTCAAGGCATCGACCACCACATTGGCCTTCCCGGGATGATACAGAATAGTGATATCATAGTTCTTTAGCAGCTCTAACTATCTCCATTGCCTCGAATTCATATCCTTCTATTTGCAAAAGTGTTGGAGACTCCGATGTTCTGTAAACAACTCAAAAGACACACCGTAGAGATAATACCTTCAAATCTTCAATGCATGAACGATGACAGCTAACCCCAAATCATAGACATGGTAGTTCTTCTCATGGGGTTTCAACTGATGTGAAGCATAAGCAATCACTCTACCCTCCTGCATCAAAACTCATCCAATACCGATGCGGGAAGCATCACAATACACTGCATAAGAACTAGAAGCTGAAGGTAGAACTAGTACTGGAGCTGTGGTCAAGGCAGTCTTGAGTTTCTGAAAGCTCTCCTCACACCCATCCGACCATCTAAAAATAGCACCCTTTTGGGTCAATTTGGTCAAAGACGACGCAATAGATGAGAAATCCTCCACGTAGCGACGATAATAACCGGACAATCCGAGAAGCTCCGAATCTCCGTAGTTGAGGACGATCTGGGCCAACTCTAAACTTCCTCTATCTTTCTCGGATCCACCTGAATCCCCTCACTGGACACCACGTGCCCCAAGAATGCCACTAAACTAAGCCAAAACTCAAATTTGGAGAACTTAGCATAAAGTTTCTCCTCCCTCAACTGCTGTAACAGAATCCTAAAATCCTGGGCATACTCCTCCTGACTACGAGAGTACACCAGGATATTGTCAATGAACACTATGACAAACGAGTCAAGATAAGGCTGAAATACACTGTTCATCAGGTGCATGAATGTTGCTGGGGCATTGTCTTTAGAATATCCAAGTCCCGAATCTTCCACTGGTGATACCCAGACCTCAAGTCAATCTTAAAGAACACCATCGCTCCCTGAAGCTGGTCGAATAGATCATCAATGTGTGGCAGATGATACTTGTTCTTGATTGTAACTTTGTTCAACTGCCTGTAATCAATGCACATCCGCATAGTATCATCCTTCTTCTTCACAAACAGAACTAGCGCACCCCAAGGGGACATACTAGGCCTAATAAACCCCTTATCAAGGAGTTCCTAAAGCTTCTCGTTCAATTCCTTTAACTCAGTTGGTGCCATACGATATGGTGGAATAGAAATGTGCTGGGTGCCCGGCAGCATGTCAATACCAAAGTCAATATTCTTGTCGGGCGGCGTGCCCGACAGGTCTACAGAAAACACATGCATAAAATCTCGCACCACTAGAACAGAATCAATAGCAGGAGTATCATCATCAACATCCCTCACAAAGGCCAAATAAGATAAACAACCCTTCCCAACCATCAGTCGGGCCTTCAAATATGAAATCACTCTGTTGGGAACATAGTCTAGAGAACATCTCCACTCAATCCTTGGCAACCCCGAGATCGCCAACATCACGGTCTTAGCGTGATAATCCAGAACAACATGACATAAAGACAACCAATCCACACCTAAGGTCACGTCTAAATAAACTATACTAAGCAGTAAAAAATCAACTCTAGTCTCCAATCGCTCAATAGTCATTACAAACGACCGATATACACACACAACAATAGTATCGCCCACTGGCATGGATACATGAACAAATGAAACTAAGGACTCATGGGGCATATCCATATAATGAGAAAATTACGATGATTCATACAAATAAGTGGAACCAAGGTCAAATAATGCAGAGGCATCCTGATGGCATACTGAGACAATACCTGTGATCACTGCATTGGAAACAACAACATCTGGTCTGGCAGGAATAGCATAGAATCGGGCCTGACCCCCCCCGATCGGCCTCCCCCTCTAGGGCGACCTCTAGCTGCCTGGGCCCCACCTTGAGCTGGCTAAGTAGGTGGTGTAACTGCTGGTGCTGGTGCCATCGGTAGAGAACTCTTCTGTGGAGCCGCACTCAATAACCTAGGGCAATCTCTCTTAATATATCCAAAGTACCCGCACTCGAAACAACCCCTTATCTAACGGAACGACTACTCCTAATAACCCGAGAAACTACTTGTAGAAACCTGAGCAGATGAGGCATGGTGAGAACTCTGGACTGGTAGTGCACTGAATGAAGACTGGCCTCAGTGAGCACTGTAAGAACCGTGACTAGCTAATGCGCCATGATGAGTTGGACTAGTCATTTGAGCAAGCCTATTAGGACGAACCCTGTTGTGGTAGGACTACCCCCAGAAGGTACACCACCAAAACCTCTTGAACCTTGAGGCCTCTTGGCTTCCCTCTCACCACGCTCCTGGCTACATACCATGTATATATGCCGAGCAATGTCAACCACCTCGTCAAAAGTGGCACCAAATACCCTCTCCCTAGTTATAAGCAACTACAGCTAATACGTGAGGACATCGATAAACCTCACGATCCTCTCCCTATTAGTGGGAACCAACCAAACTGTACGGTGCGCTAACTCAAAAAACCTCATCTCGTACTGGTCACAGATATGCCATCCAGCCGAAGCTGCTCAAACTATCTGCGCAGCTCCTCCCTGTGAGACTGCAACACGAACTTCTCCAAGAAGAGAACAGAGAACTCCTGCCATGTAAGTGGTGCTGCACCGTCCGGCATGCACCTCTATTAAGCCTCTCAGCATATTAACGCAACCCCAAAAAACTGTAAAGTAGTGAACGAGACCCCACTGGTCTCCAGAATGCCTGATGTATGAAGAATCCACTAGCGCTTGTCCAAGAAGACCTGGGCATCCTCCAACTCAGCACCGCTAAATGATGGAATCCAAAGCCTCCCAAATCTCTCAAGTCACCTCTACTCATCATCAGTTATAATGGGGATCATCGGGACCTGAGCAGCTATAACCGGCTAGGCTGGTAGTACCTTCGGTGTCTGAAGTCCCTGCATCGCCTGCTCTAGAGTATGGGCAGCGGGGGTATGAGTACATCCCCCGGCCTGAGAAGTGGCTGGTGCGGCCTAAGCCAAAATCACTTGAGCAAGACCAGTGCAAAGTGTCAATATCTGGGCCAAAGCCTCTTGAATGCCAGGAATCACAATGGGCACAGCTGGTGAGTGAGTTGGCCCTGCTGGCTCAACTACATCTTGAACCTGCTCTTGAGATAGAGCAACCGGTGGATCTACAGGTGCTGCTTTAGCTGCTGTACAAGCTGCACATCTACCCCTACCATGGCCCCTACCAAGACCTCGGCATTTCGTGGCCCTAGCTGGTGGTACTGGTGGTTGTCCATCCTGTCTGGTAGCATGTGTCCTCACCATCTGTGAGAGAATAAAATATATAAATGTTTAGTTACCGGAACCAACAAATCTGCACAACAAGAATACAAGAACATGAAATTTCCTAAGGGTTCAGCAGCCTCTCTAAGATATGTACAGACGTCTCTGTACCGATCCGTAAGACTCTACTAAACCTGCTCATGCCTCGTGAGACCTATGTAACCTAGGCTCTGATACAACCTTGTCAGGACCCAAAATCCTAACCTGTCATGATGGCAACTATCGTGGTACTAGGCAAGCCGACATTTACAAAGTAACTACAACACCTTTAAAAAAAATGGATGTAAAGCAGTTTGAATAATGAAACTCCTCATAACCAGGATAGAAAATCTAACAACACAACGCGGAAATTCCCAAAATCGGGATGTCACTAAATACATGAGCATCTATACATCACAAGTCTGAAACATATTGTCTATGAAAATCTGAAACTAGATACAATAAGTGGAAAGATAGGGAAGGAGAAACAAGGTCTGCGAAACTCCAAGCAGCTACCTCGATAGTCTCCGAGAATCCGAACTCCACAACTCAGCAACCGCCATGACCGGAAGCACCTCGGTCTGCACACCAGGTGCAGGGTGTAGTGTGAGTACAACCAACTTAGTAAGTAACAAGACTAAATAAAGAACTAAAAGTAGTGACGAGCTTCACAGTTATAGTTTAATTACAGAGATTTCAACGTAGGAAAGTAGGCATGCTCTCAAGTTCGATAAATTAGGCCAAACAATATAATCCGCACGGACAACTCACGTGCTGCACGGATAACTCAAGTGCTATAGTATAATATCTGGATCCGTACGGACAACTCACATGCTATAGTATTACTATCTCACAATCAGACCCTCGCCCTCACTCAGTCATCAATCTCTCCAGTCTCTCGGGCTCTCAGTAGTGATGAAAGTCAGCCCCAACAGAAATGATATAATGTATCAGCAAGAAGCAATAGAGACCAAGATATAATAAATAAGTAAAACTGTGACCGAGTACAAAACAATAATTTAGCAGATAATTCAACATGTACACGACCTTTGTGGGTCCCTACAGTGCCAACACATAGTCTAAACATGATTTCTAACATGATTTGTGGTTCGATTTCTCTACTACATGGAGAATGTACAGATAAAAATAGATTATTCAACTACACGGTTCCACAGAATTTGACCAAGTCATAATTCCTACGGTGCACGCCCACATGCTTGTCACCTAGCATGTGCGTCACCTCAAAACCAAATATATTACACGTAACACGGGGTTTCGTACCCTCATAACCAAATTTAGAACTGTTACTTACCTCAATACGAGTAAATCTCTACTCCAACACACCCTTGCATTGTGAAACGGCCTCTGAATGCCTCGAATCTAGCCATAAACAATGTGATATCATCAATACGGGCTAAAGGAATCAACTTCATAAGAAATTGATAGGTTATTAATAAAAAGTCTAAAATCAACTCAAAAGACGCCCCCCGGGTGCCACGTCTCGAAATTCGATAAAAGTCACAAAACCCGAAAGCCCACTCAACCACGAGTGTAACCATACCAAATTTATCAAAATCCAACACCAAATCGTCATCCAAATTTCCAAATCAAACCCTCCAAATCCCTAGCCTCAAACCCCCAACTTACACATTAAACACACACCAACTAGGGTGCAAAATCAACGGGGAAGCAAGATTATTGATAAAAAATGAGCACAAGGGACTTACCTCAAGAATCCTTTCGAAAACCCTCTCAGGAATCGCCTAAACCGTGCTTGAACTATTGGATATGAAGCTAAAATCACGAACCCTTGTTTTAATAATCTGCCCAGGCTTTACACACCTGCGGAACCGCTTCTGCAGTAAATTCTCCGCTTCTACGCAAATCACTTAAATCCACTGTTGATACACAATTTTTCCCTCATATTTTTCTCAAAAACATATATATACTTTCAAAACATCGTTGTTACATCATTATTTAGTTTACAAATCTATACACTCATTTTTGCTATAATTTTCTATAATTTGTAGAGCTTTAAAATTGATTTTTCTGTATTTAAATTACTTGAATATTTATTAATTACTCCTTCAAATTATTTTATGATGACTTAAATACTTAAATTTATTATTTTTCCACCTATAATACATGTTTCAAATATTTTACTTCATTTTATGTAATTACATTAATATTTTTAAGCTATTTGCACAATTTTGCAGTAATAGCCTATATCTGTACAAAAATGCTCTTTATTTATATTAGTTGTGTCAAAATAATATTATATATTTTTATAATACATAGTTATTACTTTTAATCATTTTAGGGCATAAATAATATTTTTTATTTATTTATCAGGCATTTTGTATAAAATATTTTGATAACTTTTGGGTATTTAAATAATAGCCCAATTTAAACCAATTTTTGGACAATGATTAGCCCAATTTAAACCAATTTTCGGACAAGGATTAGCCCAATTACCCCAAGCCCAAAACCAAATAGCCCTTTTAAAATAACCCGACCGGTAACCCGTTTAAACGACCCGCCCAACCCCATTCTTTCATCTTGGCCATTGATCTCAAATGATCAACGACCCCTAATAAACTAACCCCTTCTCTTAAATCAAACCCCCTAATCCTAAAACCCATTATATCTACCCAACCTCCCTCAAATGCTCCTCCTCCCACCAAAAAACCCTGATCGTCGCCTTCTCCAAATCTTTACCTAATCCTGTCGATAATGGGATTCTTCCATCATTAACTTACCATACTAGTGTTTCTCCATGGTATTACTTAGTACTTGCCTAAACATGGCAAGTACCATCTCTCCGATTCTGCCCATTCACTTTAACCGTTTGAATCTGGATAATATCTAGTCCATATACATCAAGACCATGGCTATATGGGTCCGATTAGCCAGGATTTCCGGCCAATCTTTGATTTCTGTCAAATAGGGTTTACCTATTTTTTTCCTAATCCGATTTTTATTGATTCTGCATGTTAATCCTTTCTTATTTATGTTTGATTTTACAGTTTTCCTTGTTTACTTATTTAATTTCTGTCACTATATAAACCCCTCCCCATTTCATCCCTATGTGTCTTTGATTTACATCTGTTCTCACCTCTGAAATCCATGGCTTAATATGTTTTCTGGATTACTTTTGTGCACGATTATGTTAATTCTACTTTATTCTAAGTATATTTAGCATTTAACTTTTTCCTAATGCTGCTAGTTCTGAGATTGCCTAAGTCTAACTTAGATAATCTGACCCTCTTAAGTTCGTTTAGCCAGTGTATTGGTGCCTGAATGTTCCCTAAAACATGCTTCTTTGCTTTGTCCTTGATCTCTATAATGAATGCTTCACGCTTGTGCTAGAACTTTCTGTGTTAATTATGACACGTTCCCCTGCTATTGTGTCACTCAGCATGATCCCCATACACCATTAGTGATTGACTTAGATCTTAACAGTTACATCAACTTATTTTCCCTGCCCTGTTTGAACCATTTCTTTTTATGGCATAACTTAAATCTTCTTTAGTTAATTAGTCTATTGTGTCAATCCCAGAATCCCTACATGTGCTATTTGGTATGCACTTGCTATCTCACATTTCTCTAAATGTCTGAAATATTTTTCTTGCATGTACAATGTATTTCAGTTTGTATTAAGACCATTCTCTATGATCTTGCTTCTATGCTAATATGTTCTCCAGGATGTCTATGGTTCATCTGATATCCTGTTCTTTCAGTGATTATTTGGCTTGTCACAATATGCATCCCCCATTATGTCTAAATACTGTTTAGCATGACACTAGGATTTTTGTTTTTGCAAAATCTCTTAGGTTTTAACTTGATTGTATTGTGCATCTGTGACTGCAAACTTGTTTCTCGCCTGACCATTCCCACATGTGGTTTTGTCATAATGTGTGCTCCTTCTCATGTCTCAATGCAGTCCTGTTTTCTGATGAGAGTTAATATATCTCTATTATGATACTAAGATGCATAGTTAGCTTAATTTGGACCTTTTAGGTCTTAACTAGTTTAGTATCATGCATCTGTACATGATAATCTCTGTATACCCATGCAAACCTGTTTCTTCCCTAACTCTTTCAAAATGTGGTTGTCTATGTGATACTTTGCTATGTATGGAAATCCTGCTGAACCTTTGGCCTTCTTGATGAATTTCTCTGTATGCTCAACTTAGCTATGTCTACTTTATGTTGTAAGTGTATCCCCAGTTCTGTCCCTCAGCCATTGTCCATTCTCCTCATTTTCTACTTATGCTATTCTGAACTCCTTATTCTTAGCCGGCTGAAAGTCAAGGCTACCTAGGCTTTACTGCTGACCTCCTAGTGTGAGCACTGCTCGGGGTCCATTTGAGGCCCTTGTGAACTCTGACACACAAGGATTTGGGTCCTTAGTCATTCCCTGAAACTTAAACTACCCCCATTTAACCCCTTTATTACTATTATCTGTTGTACATCTAAGTCGGTTGGTTTAAGCGATGCAATGCTTGGCAATATAGTTATATGAGTTGACTTAGGCATTCTCTATGGATTCTGGGGTTGTGTTGATGAATACGACTCTTTGTTAGAAGGCTGGGTATGATGTGTGAGAATTGCTGAAGGCCCAGACAGTGCTGGGTATTTCATTTGGGCCTGCTGTGGGCCTATTGTCATTATTTGTATAACATTTGTATCTTACTCATTAATGGGCATGTAATAACTTTGTATAAATGATTGGGGTGTTAGTAAAGTGGGGAATGGGTAGATTTTTAATATTTGAATACCAAATGGGTAGATAATATGCCTATAGGACTCAATGATTTACTTGTTATATATATGCTATTGCATCACTATGTGCACTATAGAAATCATGCCATTAGAGGAAACACACACATACACACAGTCTGCTAGCAAACATGAATTCAAAGTGCTGCAATTATGCTTACTGCTACGTGCTACTAGAAAACCTGCCTATAGGAATAGATGTCATTGATTTCAATTCGCATCAGCATTCACTAGAAATCATGCCTACAGTATTCTGACTATTCCGTTTGCCACTGTCACCTAGAAAATATTCCTATAGGATTAAGATTTGACGATAAAATCAGCTCTAAGTGTTGAACGTTAGAGATCCTGCATATAGGATAAAATTACTCGCCATAATTTGTTAATGTTAAATCGCTCAAACATTGTTTCACGTATGCTATTGTTAGAAAGCATGAATAATTATAGGCTTTCCTCCAATAGATTTCATTGTCACTTAGTGATTCATACCTAGACACAACATCTATAAGTTAAATAACTGGAAATCTGCAATCTCAAATCAGCATGCAACAATTGTATAATTATTTGGAGATAAGCAGCGTCTAGCCTTTGAAACCGCTTGTATGTTTTAATGCATAGTCACGTAGAAATCATGTCTATAGGGCTTGAGGTTCTTAATTCTGAAACGGACTAACATGAAAACCTGTTTTGCGTGCATTTGTTGCTTAAGTGTGGAGGCTAACTTGAGCCCTTAACTGCCATATTTGAAGTTCAATATGTGTTTTGTGTGTCGCCTAGTTTTGACATTTTTGAACAGCCTATATAAGGTCTAGAACTACCTAAATAGAGGTCCAAAGCCTCCTGCACCGTAGGTATGGGACGAGCAGTGCACGCATAGGGAACGGCTTAGAATTGAATTAGAGCACTCTTAGGTAAACAACTTTAACATAGTAATCGGGTAGCAGGAGATGATAGTCTGTGCCCGCTGGATAATATGAGTAACACCCTATCTCAAGGGAGTTACAAAATATTATTTATGTTGCACGGGGTGATCCTTTAGGCTAAAAAACTTAGCCC
>AWOL01S0010786.1:276541-329317 GCA_000715115.1 Nicotiana otophora | reverse complement strand
GTGTGTGTGTAACTATCCGACCGATCATTTTGAGCTCTAACACGTCGTTCGGCGGTTTGAGGTATTGAGTAGCTTCACTTCAGGTATTATGACTTGTACGTGTGGTCGGAATTGAATTTTGGGAAGTTCAGAGTTTATTTGGAAAGACAATTCTAATTTTGGAAGCTTTAAGTTGGAAGAATTAACTTAGGTTTGACTTTTGAGTAAACGACCAGGTTTCAATAGGTTCGTATGATGATTTCGGACTTGGGTGTATGTTCAGGTTGAGTATCAAACCACCCGGTAGAATTTCAGCGCTAATTATGGAAGGTTGGTATTTTAAAAGTTTAAGAAATTGTTAAGTTTAACTTGAAATGGATTTTAATGTTATCGATGTCCGTTTGATATTCCGAGCTTTGGAATATGTTCGTATTGTGATTTATGACTTGCGCGGAAAGTTTGGCGTCATTTTATAATGTTTTCATAAGAATCGGACGCGTTCGTCGAAGTTTGAAAGGTTGGAAAGTTGAAAGAAAGGTTTTGGCCTTCGATTTGTAATTCTGATGTTGTTTGACGTCGTTTAAGGCTTCGACTAAATTCGTACTGTACTTTGGGATGTATTGGTATGTTTGGACGGGGTCCCGGGGGTTGCAGGTGCGAATCATATTGAAAACGGATCGAGTTTGGACTTGGGAGGAACGCTGAAGCAGCTAGCATCTGGTTTAACCGCACCTGCGGGGTTTTGATGCAGATGCGGAACCACAGAAGTGGCAATGTGGCCGCAGAAGCGACATTTGGACTAAGCTGGGATGGCCGCTGATGCGAGTGTATTTCCGCATCTGCGAGCTCGCAGATGCGAAGGGTGCTCCGCAGAAGCGGAAAACGAGATGGGCAGCTGAGGTCGCAGAAGCGAAAGATCTCCGCACGTGCGGGGGACGCAGGAGCGTGTGGTGGACCGCAGAAATGGTCGCGCAGAAGCGAAAAGTGGTCCGCAGAAGCGGATTTTACCTGGCTTGGAGGGAATCACACCTGTGATGAACTTTTCGCAGGTGCTGAAGTTCGGCTGGGCAAATTGTTTTAAAAATCGGCGTTTTGCTCATTTTCTCACATGGTTTTGGCGATTGGCGGGGAGCTTTAAGAAGAGATTTTCATCATCTATGTCAAGGTAAGTAATTCCCACATATTGGGAGTTACATACATGATTTATATGTGGATTTAAGCATGAGAAATCGTAGAAATTGTGAGGTTTTTGGTAGAAAACCTAGAATTTGGTATTTTTGGATTTTGACCACGGAATTAGACGTGGAATTGAGAATAAATTATATATTTGAGTTCGTAAGGTTATGGGTAATGTTTATCTTCAAACATTTTCGGAACCTCGGGCACATGGGCCCGAGGGTTGTCTTTGTTGACTTTTTGAGCGGAGTTGGGAATTGTTTAAATAGATTTATTATGGGAATTAGAATATATTTTGACTGGTTTTCACGTTGTTTGAATAGTTTTGGATCGACGGTCTTTAGTTTGAGGTGTTAGAGAGGCCTTGGAGCTGTTTTTGGAACTTCGGAGCGAGGTAAGTCCCCTGTCTAACTCTATGAGGGGAAAAGTACCCCTAGGTGATGTATTTGTTATCTGTTACATATTGCGGGGGCTACGTACACACAAGGTGATGAGAGTCCGTGCGTAGCTAGATTCATGTTATGTCCGGGTAGACTTAGGTTCACACTATGCTATAGTTGTACTACTTGAGTTGTCTCCTGCCTATTAAATTCCTTTATTTTACATTGCGACTTGAGACTAGACTTTTGTAGAGTGATAGATTTGATATGGTAGAGATTCGACGGGCTCCATGATTAGCCGCAAAATGATTGTACTCCTCTTACAAAATTTTTCCGCGTATCGCGTTTCACCGAAAGGTTTCCCTTAATATACATAACTCACATGTCTACGCCTGAGTGGGGTCAAGGACCCATCAAAGCTTCCGATTCTAATGGGATCGAGTTGTTCGCCTAGGCAGGATAGATACATCTATGGTTCGTGTCGTTCGACCATCGGCAGTGCGCACACTATTATGGATCGGATCGTACGCCTCGGGAGGATTATGTATAACACTCTCATTGGAGTGGGCCATTCACCTCGGCAATAAAATAGATGTATCTGTGGTTCGGAAATGTTATGATTGATCGGGCCGTACGCCTTAGCATTTCTATAAAATACTCTTATGAAATCGTGCGTAATAATTGGCAAGAAGCCGGCATATCTGCGAGCTTTTACTGATTGAACTGTGATGACCTATCTGGTAGGGACTATTATATATATACTCTTATTGAGGAGGTAGCTACTAGCTGAGAGTTTGAGTTGCTGCTGAGAGGAGGATTGTATCACGTATTATACTTGTTATTTCTCTTATTTACTTTGTCTCACACCTGTTTACTTCTACTGCATCTGTCTTATTGGACCACTAGTAAGTGTTGATGTCGACCCCTCGTCACTACTTCTCTGGGGTTAGGCTAGATACTTACTGGGTACGCATTGATTTACGTACTCATGCTATACTTGCTGCACTTTTCGTGCAGGTGCATATATTTCTGGTGGTCTTTTGGGCACAGAGGCGCGACTATTGCGGGGATTTACCGTGAGCTGCATTTCATGTTATGATCCACCACGTGCCAAGTCTCCATCGGAGTTATTTATATTCTCCTGTCTAATATGTATTCAAACAAATGTTGTATTTTATTACATTTCCTAGTTGATGCTCCTGCACTTGTGACATCGGGTTTTGGGGGTTTCCCTCAAGTTATTCATTATGGTGGTTTGTGTAAACATTTTTATTTACTTTGTAACTGTAACAACCAGACCGGTCGTTTTAATTTTTAGAACCCCGTTCCCCTAAATAAGACTTCCCGTAGATGCTTTTACTGTTTCATGACTTGCGGGGATGGTTGGTTTGGGATTTGGAAGAGTCTAGGTTGGAATCGAAACCCTTGGTTCCTTAAGGTTTGCTTAAAAGGCCAAGTTTGACTTTGGTCAACATTATTAGTAAATGACCTCGGAATCGGGATTTGATAGTTTCAATAGGTTTGTAGGATGATTTTGGACTTGGACGTATGTTCGAATCGGGTTTTGGATAACGGGAGCGTTTCAGAGCCTAATAGTGAAAGTTAGTTCTTGAAAGTTTTAAAAAGTTCTTTAAATTTGGCTTGGAGTGGGTTTTGGTGATATCAAGGTCCAAATGGAATTTCAAAACCGGGGATAGTTCTATAATGTCATTTAAGATTTGCACGTAAAATTTGGTGTCAATCCGAGTAGTCTAAGTATGATGCGACGCGTTCGGATCGATTTAGAAACATGAAGTTCAAAGTTTGATCCAATTTGTTTTTGGGGTGTGATTCTTGAATTTGTTGTTGTTTTACACATTTCGAGAGTTCGAGTAGGTCCGTATTATGATTACAGACTTATTGGTGCCTTTGGACGGGGTCTCGAGGGGCTCGGGTGTGTTTCGGACCGCCCGGAGCTAAATCTGAGAAACCACATTTTCCAGTTCTGGTTTCCTTCTTCGTGTTAGCAAGAGGGCCATCGCATTCGCGAAGAAGGATCTGGGGTAGTGAGCTAATTTCCTTTCACGTTCGCGGTCAAGCTCATACATTCGCGAATCCATATGAGCCTAGGCCTTCGCGTTCGCGAACCACACTCGCGTTCGCGTATGGGAAATAGGGCTAGGGAGGGCCAGTGAACTTTGCTCTTCATGTTCGCAAAAGAGCTGGCGCATTCACGATGCTCAGTCAGTGTAGGCCTTCGCGAATGCGAGGCTTGTTCCGCGTTCACGAAGAAGGGCGTCACAACTGGGCAGAAGCTTGTTTTAAATACGAGACTTAGGCATTTTTCTCCCATTTTTCACACACTTGCGCGATTTTAGAGCTTCAAAAAAGGGAGATTTCAATCTAGCTATTGAGGGTAAGTAATTCCTACCTAATGCTAGTTTAATACATAGATTATGGGTAGATTTTAATATGTAAATTTGTAGAATTCATGGGTTAGATGGAAAACCTAGGGTTTTGATAAAAATGAGATTTAACCACAAAATTTGTTATAGAATTTAGTAAAAATCATATATTTATGTTCCTAAAGTTATGGGTAGCAACTTTCTTTAAAACATTTCCGGAATCCGAGCATGTGGGCTTGGGGGTGAATTTAGGAGTCTTGCAATTTAGGTTGGGTAATCACTTAAATGGTGGAATTATGAACTTTTGAGCATAGATTGATTAGTTTATGTTATGTTTGACTAGCTTTGAGTCGTTTGGCGTCAAATTTGGAGGTTTGAGCGTGTTCTTGAATTGGGAAGTAGGCTTTGAGATGAGGTAAGTCTCCTTTTTAACCTTATAAGAGGGAATTAACCCCATAGGTGAATTAAATAAATATTTGTACCTAATTATGGGGGCTACGTACATACGAGGTGACGATAATCCGTACGTAGATACTATTATGCTATTATCTGGGTAGTTTAGAAACCGTATCATGCTATACTTGGAATGTTTGTGCCCTTACTTGCTAATATAATCACTTAGTCATGATAGAAATTGATAAAAGTATTGTATAAGCTTAAATTCACTTACTTGAAGGTTTGTATGAGATACTTGACTGTAAATGAGAAACTTGTGTTTTCTTGAAAATAAATTTTATTTGTGAATCGGGCCGAGCGCCTCGGTAGTAAACAGATGCATCTATGGTTCACGCCGTTTGACCCTCCGGCAGTGCACAATTTAAATATTTTGTTAGATCGGGCCGTATGACCTCGGTATAATTGCGCATGTTAATTATTTGGAACTCTCCGTGATTTATACTTCTTAAATGCCTTGAAATGTAAGTGGTTAAATGATATGACCGAAATTGAAATTTTAAATTTATGAAAGAAGTACTTATCTCTTCCTGTTATTGAACTACCAGAATTATTCATTATAATATACTTAGCATAATACTTTAATTACATTATTATTGGCCCTAGTAAGTGTCAAGTCGACCCTTCGTCACCACTTCTTCGAGGATAGGCGGGATACTTACTGAGTACATATTGTTTATGTACTCATACTACGCTTCTGTACTTAATTGTACAGAATCTGAGGCTGGTGCATCTAGTTACCCGCCCGGCGTGCATACCTGATCTTGGACCGAGACTTCACGGTGAGCTGCCCCTTCTGAGCCGTTCAGCAGCATGCCAGAGTTTCTCTTTTGTTTTTATCTGTCTATTCTATTTCAGATAGTAGGATAGTCATCTTTTGTATATTCTACTAGTTGCCCACACACTTGTGACACCAGATCTTGGCATGTATTAGTAGACTTTGATTTTTGGGTTGTAATTCAATAGTTATAACTTCTTTTAGATGTTTCCATTTGTTTGCCTTAAAAAAATTACTTAATTTATCAAATGCTTTAAATGTAAGTAAAGCTAAATGTTGGAATTGCTTAATAAGCAAAAATGGGAAATCATAAAGTTTTTCACTGTTCGCTTGTCCAGCAACGGTGCTGGATGCCATCACGGCCTGACATGGAATTGGGTCGTGACAACATGGTATCAGAGGACTAGGTTCACGTGGGTCTCACAAGTTATGGGCAGGCCTAGTAGAGTCTTGCGGAGACGTCCATACTTATCTTCGAGAGTCTATGGGGTGTTTGGAAACTACTCCTTATTCATCTCCCATCGTGAAATTGATGGTATACTAAATTTCCTTCTTCTATTCTCTCACAGATAGTGAGGACGCGTACGGCGAACATTCCAGTCCCAGTGGAGCTGCTCCCCCCGTTGCTAGAGGCCAAGTCATAAGCCGGGGGAGGGCACCGGCCTGAGGTAGGGGACGAGGGCGTCCCAGAGCTGCCCCAGTAGCACCACTAACAGATCCAGTAGAGGATCCCATTATTGAGGAGCAGGCGCGGTGCCTGCCGCAGAGCCAGCCATGGTAGATTTCATAACACAACTAGGCTTTCAGGAGGTCATGTGCCGTATGATGCGGTTCATGGACACCGTGACTCAGGCTGGTTTATTTCAAGTGGACCCAGCCATAACTCAGGCAGGAGGGGGAGCACAGACCTCTACTACTCAGGCTCCTAGGCACGCAACTACGGTTTATCAGACTCTGGGTGTACTACCCATAGGCAAAGCCCAGCCAGTTGTGGCGGCTTCACCTGAGCCTAGATCGGCTGCGAACGGTAATCCGTAGAAGTTATTGGACATATGGACTAGGTTACACCCTCTTGTCTTCGGAGGTGAGCGCCACGAGGATGCCCAGGATTTCATTGATAGGTGTAGGGACAGACTGCACAACATGAGGATATTGAAGTCTCATGGGGGTTGAATTCACTACTTTCCAGCTGGAGGGCAGGGCCCGTGGATGGTGGCAGTCTTATCTTCTTGGCAGACCAGCGGGTTCTCCTCCCATGTCTTGGAGCCCGTTCACACAGCTGTTCCTGGATAGGTATATTCCACCCTCCGAGAGGGAAGAGTTACGGTAGTGGTTTGAGCAGCTTGAACAAGGTCAGATGTTAGTGACCGACTATGAGGTGAGGTTTTCTGAGTTGTCTCACCATGCACTTATGATACTTCCTACAGACGCAGAGAGAGTGTAGAGGTTTGTTGTGGGGCTGCACTCCGGTATTAGGGCCAATATGGCCCGAGAGGTTGAGACGGGGACTCCGTGATTTATACTTCTTAAATGCCTTGAAATGTAAGTGGTTAAATGATATGACCGAAATTGAAATTTTAAATTAATGAAAGAAGTACTTATCTCTTCCTGTTATTGAACTGTCAGAATTATTCATTATATCTATACTTAGCATAACACTTTAATTACATTATTATTGTCCCTAGTAAGTGTCAAGTCGACCTCTCGTCACCACTTCTTCGAGGTTAGGCGGGATACTTACTGGGTACATATTGTTTATGTACTCATACTACACTTATGTACTTAATTGTACAGGATCTGAGGCCGGTGCATCTAGTTACCCGCCGGGCATGCATACCTGATCTTGGACCGAGACTTCACGGTGCGCTGCCCCTTCTGAGCCATTCAGTAGCATGCCGCAGTTTCTCTTTTGTTTTTATCTGTCTATTCTATTTCAGATAGTAGGATAGTCATCTTTTGTATATTCTACTAGTTGCCCACACACTTGTGACACCAGATCTTGGCACGTATTAGTAGACTTTGATTTTTGGGTTATAATTCAATAGTTATAACTGCATTTAGATGTTTCCGTTTGTTTGCCTTAAAAAAATTACTTTATTTATCAAATGCTTTAAATGTAAGTAAAGCTAAATGTTGGAATTACTTAATAAGCAAAAATGGGAAATCACAAAGGTTTTCACTGTTGGCTTGTCCAGTAACGGCGCTGGATGCCATCATGGCCTGACATGGAATTGGGTCGTGACAATATGGTATCAGAGCACTAGGTTCACGTGGGTCTCACAGGTTATGAGCAAGCTTAGTAGAGTCTTGCGGAGACATCTATACTTATCTTCGAGAGGCTGTAGGGTGTTCGGAAACTACTCATTATTCATCTCCCATCGTGCAATTGATGGTATACTAAATTTCCTTCTTCTATTCTCTCATAGATGGTGAGGACGCGTACGGCGGACGTTCCAGTCCCGGGTGGAACTGCTCCCCCTATTGCTAGAGGCCAAGCCATAGGCCGGGGGATGGCACCAGCCCGAGGTAGGGGATGAGGGCATCCCAAAGCTTCCCCAGTAGCACCACCAGCAGATCCAGTAGAGGATCTCATTATTGAGGAGCAGGTGCGGTGTATGCCGCAGAGCCAGCCATGGTAGATTTCATGAAAGCACTGGGCTTTCAGGAGGTCACGGGCCGTATGATGAGGTTCATGGACACCATGACTCAGGCTGGTTAATTTCTAGTGGACCCAGCCACATCTCAAGCAGGAGGGGGAGCACAGACCTCTACTGCTCAAGCTCCTAGGCATGCAACAGCGGTATATCAGACTCCGGGTGTACTACCCGTGGGCGGAGCCCAGCCAGTTATGGCGGCTGCACCTGAGCCTAGACCGGCTGCGAACGGCAATCCGCAAAAGTTATTGGACATATGGACTAGGTTACACCCTCTTGTCTTCGGAGGTGAGTGCCATGAGGATGCCCAGGATTTTATTGATACGTGCAGGGACAGACTGCACAATATGAGGATATTGAAGTCTCATGGGGTTGAATTCACTACTTTCTAGCTGGAGGGCAGGGCCCGTGGATGGTGGCAGTCTTATCTTCTTGGCAGACCAGCGGGTTCTCCTCCCATGACTTGAACCAGTTCACACAGCTATTCCTGGATAGGTATATTCCACCCTCTGAGAGGGAAGAGTTACGGTAGTAGTTTGAGCAGCTTGAACAGGGTCAGATGTCAGTGACCGACTATTAGGCATGGTTTTCTAAGTTGTCTCGCCATGCACTTATGATACTTCCTATGGACGCAGAGAGAGTGCGGAGGTTTGTTGCGGGGCTGCACTCCGGTATTAGGGCCAATATGGCCCGAGAGGTTGAGATGGGGACTTCTTATCAGCTGGTAATGGAGATTGCTCTGAGGATTCAGGGCTACCATCAGAGGGGGAGAGAGGAGATGCAACAGGAAAAGAGGGCCCGTTTCTGTGGAGAGTTTAGAGGTTCCCCGGCGAGGGTAAGAGGTCAGTTTGGGAGGGGTCAGCCTAGTAGGCCCCCATATTCATCACCACCACCTCCTCGAGGTGCTCCAGCACGCCCCTATTTCAGCACCATGCTAGAGAGTTCTTACTGCCCACCAGCCCTTCAGGGTTCTTCCAGTGGGTACTGAGGTCACTAGGGTTCTTCCAGCTCCTATTCTAGTGCCATGCCGTAGAGTTCATACCGCCTATCAACTATTCAGGCTTCTTCCAGTGGGTCGACATGCCATCAAAGTCAGACATCAGGGAAGTAGATCGCCGCACCGAGGGACTGTTTCAATTACGGAGATCTCGGTCACATAAGGAGATTCTGCCTCAGGCTTTGGTGCAAGGGAGTGCAGTAGGGCCAGTAGCCCATAATTTTAGCACCAGTTGTCCGGCCGCCTAGAGGCGAAGGGCAAGTTGGTAGGGGTCGTCCTAGAGGTGGAAGCCAGGTAGGGGAAGGCCAGTCAGCTACTATTCAGTCAGGCGGGGGCCAGCCCGCCGGTGCTCCAGCCAGATTCTATGCTTTTTCGGCCGGACCAGATGCATTGGCCTCAGATGCCGTGATCATAGGTATTATTTCTTTATGCGGTAGGGATGCTTCGGTTTTATTTGATCCAGGGTCTACCTATTCATATGTGTCATCTTTGTTTGCTCATTTTCTGGATATTACTCGTGAGTCCTTTGGTACTCCTATTTATGTGTCCACTCCTATGGGCTATTCTGTGGTTGTGGATCGGATCTACCGGTCCTGTGTGGTCACATTCTGTGGTTACGAGACTAGGGCAGACTTTTTGTTGCTTGATATGATCGACTTTGAGGTCATCCTGGGCATGGACTGGTTATCCCCATATCATACCATCCTTGATTGTCATGCCAAGACTATTACCTTAGCGATGCCAGAATTACTGAGAGTGGAGTGGAAGGGTTCCTCGGTTAGTACAGCTAGTCGGGTCATCTCTTTTCTGAAGGCTCGACATATGGTCGAGAAGGGTTTTTTGTCTTATCTAGTTTATGTTAGGGACACCACCGCAGAGTCTCCGACGAATGAATCAGTGCCAGTAGTCTGGGAGTTTGCCGATGTGTTTTCTTCTGACGTTCCAGGCATGCTGCCAGATCGTGATATTGATTTCTGTATTGATTTGGCTCCAGGTACCCAGCCTATATCTATCCCACCGTACCGTATGGCTCCGAAAGAGCTGAAGGAGCAGCTTGCATAGTTATTAGCAAAGGGGTTTGTCAGACCAAGTGTATCACCTTAGGGTGCACCGCTGTTATATGTGAAGAAGAAAGGTGGGACTATGCGGATGTGCATTGATTACCGCCAGTTGAAAAAGGTTACCATCAAGAGCAAGTACCCGCTGCCGCGTATCGATGATTTGTTTGACCAGTTGCAGGGTGCTAGGGTATTTTCTAAGATTGACTTGAGATCAGGGTACAATCAATTGAAGATTCGGGACTCAAATGTTCCGAAGACTGCCTTCCGTACCAGATATGGTCATTATGAGTTTCTAGTGATGTCCTTCGGCTTGACTAATGCCCCCGCGACGTTCATGGATTTGATGTACAAAGTGTTTAGTCCTTATATTGATTCCTTTGTTATTGTCTTCATTGATGACATCTTGATTTACTCACGTAGCCTGGGGGAGCACAAGTAGCATTTGAGAGTGGAACTTCAGACATTGCGAGAACAGGAGCTATATGCTAAGTTCTCCAAATGTGCATTTTGGCTAGAATCTGTGGCATTCTTGGGGCATGTTGTATCAGGAGAGGGTATTAAAGTGGATCCCAAGAAGATTGAGGCAGTTCAGAGTTGGCCTCGTCCCACTTCGGCGAATGGGATCAGGAGTTTCTTGGGGTTAGCATGCTATTATCGTCGGTTTGTGGAGGGCTTTTCATCCATTGCAGCACTTTTGACTAGATTGACCCAGAAGGGTGCTGCGTTGCATTGGTCCGATGATTGTGAGGCGGGCTTTCAGACGCTCAAGACAGCCTTGACTACAGCCCAGTTTTAGTGTTGCCTTCCGTTTCAGGGATGTATATTGCTTTTTGTGACGCTTCACGCATTGGCTTGGGTTGTTTATTGATGCAGGAGGGGCGAGTTATAGCATACGCTTCACATCAGTTGAAGCCCTATGAGAAGAATTATCATGTGCACGATTTAGAGTTAGCCGTGATTGTTCATGCTTTTAAGATATGGAGGCATTATCTGTATTGGTTGTCATGTGAGGTTTATACTGATCATCGCAACTTACAGCATTTGTTCAAGCAAAGGGATCCCAATTTGAGGCAGCGTAGATGGCTCGACATACTGAAGGATTATGACATCACCATTCTTTATCATCCGGGCAAGGCAAATGTGGTCGCGGATGCCTTAAGCAGGAAGGAAGAGAGTATGGGTAGCTTGTCATTTATTTCAGCGGAGGAGAGGCCACTAGGTTTGGACATTTCAGAGCCCAGTCGAGTTCTTGTATGTGTTGTTGCTCAGTCTTCATTATTGGGGCAGATCAAGGCCCGACAGTTTGATGATCTGCACTTGGCAGTTCTTAGAGAGACGGTACTACCGGGTGGTGCCAAAGAAGTTTCTATTGGCGGGGATGGTGTTATGCGACTCCAGGGTCATCTATGTGTTCCTAATATCGATGGCTTGAGGGAGAGGATTCTAGAGGAGGCACACAGTTCTCGGTATTCTATTCATCCAAGTGCTACGAAGATGTATCGTGACCTGAGACAGCATTATTGGTGGCAGCGGATGAAGAAAGACATAGTGGAGTATGTAGCTAGGTGTCTAAATTGCCAGCAAGTAAAGTGTGAGCGCCAAAGGCCATGTGGCCTACTTCAGCAGATGACTATACCTTAGTGGAAGTGGGAATGCATCACTATGGACTTCGTAGTTGGATTGCCGCGGACGTTGCGGAAGTTTGATGCATTTTGGGTCATTGTCGACAGATTGACCAAGTCGGCACTCTTCATTCCTGTTGTGACTACATATACTTCAGAGAAATTGGCCCATATTTATATTAGGGAGATAGTTCGGTTGCACGGTGTGCCTGTTTCCATCATATCATATAGAGGCCCTCAGTTTACTTCACATTCCTGGAGAGCCATACAGAGTGAGTTGGGGACCTGTGTAGAGCTCAGCACAGTATTTCATCCACAAACCGACGGGTAGTCAGAGCGGATAATTCAGATATTGGAGGACATGCTGAGATCATGTGTGATTGACTTTTGGGGACAGTGGGATCCGTTTTTGCCTTTGGCTGAATTTGCTTACAACAAAAGTTATCAGTCTAACATCGAGATGGCCCCATATGAGGCTTTATATGGTCGGCGATGTCGTTCTCTCATCGGGTGGTTTGAGCCTGGCGAGGCTAGGTTATATGGTACCGACCTGGTGAAGGATGCCTTGGAAAAGGTGAAGTTGATTCAGGAGCTACTACGCACAGCACAGTCCAGACAGAAGAGTTATGTGGATCAGAAGGCGCGTGATGTATCATTTCTGATAGGCGAGAAGGTTCTCTTGAAAGTCTCGCCGATGAAGGGTATTATGAAATTCAGAAAGAAGGGCAAGTTGAGCCAAATGTTTATAGGCCCATTTGAGGTGTTGAGGCGAGTTGGGGAGGTTTCTTATGAACTTGCTTTACCCCCCAGCCTATTAGGGGTTCATCTAGTTTTTTCACGTGTCTATGCTCTGGAGATATCATGCCGACCTGTCACATATGTTAGACTTCATCACTATTCAGCTTGATGAGAGCTTGGGTTTTGAGGAGGAGCTAGTTGCAATTGTTGCTAGATAGGATCGCCAGTTGAGACCCAAGAGGATTTGCACGGTAAAGGTTCAGTGGAGGGCCCAACCAGTCGAGGAGGCGACCTGGGAGTCTGAGGAGGACATGCAGAGCACATATCCACACTTATTCAGCACCTTGTTCCCCTAAATAAGACTTCCTGTACATGCTTTTACTATTTCATGACTTGCGGGGATGTTTGGTACGGGATTTGGAAGAGTCTAGGTTGGAATCGGAACCCTTGGTTCCTTAAGGTTGGCTTAAAAGGCCATGTTTAACTTCGGTCAAAAATATTAGTAAACGACCTTGGAATCGGGATTTGATGGTTCCAATAGGTTCGTATGATGATTTCGGATTTGGGCGTATGTTCGAATCGAGTTTTGGATGACCCGGGAGCGTTTCAGCGCCTAATAGTGAAAGTTGGTTCTTGAAAGTTTTAAAAAGTTCTTTAAATTTGGCTTGGAGCGGGTATTGGTGATATCGAGGTCCAAATGGAATTCCGATACCGAGAATTATTCCGTAATGTCATTTAAGACTTGAACTTTTGTGTCAATCCGAGTAGTCTAAGTATGATTCGACGCGTTCGGATCGATTTAGAAACTTGAAGTTCAAAGTTTGATCCAATTTGGTTTAGGGGTGTGATTCTTGAATTTGATGTTATTTTACGCATTTCGAGATATTGTGTAGGTCCGTATTATGATTACAGAGTTGTTGGTGCCTTTGGACAGGGTCCCGAGGGGCTTGGGTTTGTTTCGGACCGCCCGGAGCTAAATCTGAGAAACCAGATTTTCAAGTTCTGGTTTCCTTCTGCGTATTCGTGAGAGGGCCATTGCGTTCGCGATGAAGGATTTGGGGCAGTGGGAAAATTTCCCTTCGCGTTCGCGGTCAGGCTCATGCATTCGCGAAGCCATATGAGCCTAGGCCTTTGCGTTCGCGAACCCCACTCGTGTTCGCGTAGGGGAAATGGGGACAGAGAGGGCCAGTAAAATTTGCTCTTCACGTTCGCAAAAGTGTTATCGCATTCGCGATGCTCAGTCAGCGTAGGCCTTCGCGAACGCGTGGATTCTTCCAAGTTCGCGAAGAAGGGCGTCACAGGTGGGCAGAAGCTTGGTTTAAACTTAGGCATTTTTCTCCCATTTTTCACACATTTGGGCGATTTTAGAGCTTCAAAAAGGGAGATTGCAACCTAGCTATTGAGGGTAAGTAATTCCTACCTAATGTGAGTTTAATACATAGATTATGGGTAGATTTTAACATGTAAATTTGTAGAGTTCATGTGTTAGATGGAAAACCTAGGGTTTTGATAAAAATGAGATTTAACCACGAAAGTTTTATGGAATTTAGTAAAAATCATATATTTATGTTCCTAAGGTTATGGGTAACAACTTTCTTTAAAACATTTCCGGAATTCGAGCATGTGGGCCCAGGAGTGAATTTTAGGAATCTTGCAATTTAGGTTGGGTAATCACGTAAATGGTGGAATTATGAACTTTTGAGCATAAATTGATTAGTTTATGTAATGTTTGACTAGCTTCGAGTCGTTTGGCGTCAAATTTGGAGGTTTGAGCGCGTTCTTGAATTGGCAAGTAGGCTTTGAGACGAGGTAAGTCTTCTTTATAACCTTGTAAGAGGGAATTAACCCCATAGGTAAATTAGATAAATGTTTGTACCTAATTGTGGGAGCTACGTACGTATGAGGTGACCGCTAGTAAATAGATGCATCTATGGTTCGCGCCGTTCGACCTCCGGCAGTGCATAATTTAAATATTTTATTGGATCGGGTCGTACGACTTCGTCATAATTGCGCATGTTAATTATTTAGAACTCTCCGTGATTTATACTACTTAAATGCCTTGAAATGTAAGTGGTTAAATGATATGACCGAAATTGAAATTTTAAATTTATGAAAGAAGTAGTTATCTCTTCCTTTTATTGAACTGTCAGAATTATTCATGATATCTATACTTAGCATAACACTTTAAATTACATTATTATTGGCCCTAGCAAGTGTCAAGTCGACCCTTCGTCACTACTTCTTCGAGGTTAGGGAGAATACTTACTGGGTACATATTGTTTATGTACTCATACTATGCTTATGTACTTAATTGTACCAAATCTGAGGCTAGTGCATCTAGTTACCCGCCTGGCGCACATACTTGATCTTGGACCGAGACTTCACGGTGAGCTGCCCCTTCTGAGCCGTTCAGTAGCATGCCGGAGTTTCTCTTTTATTTTTATTTGTCTATTCTATTTCAAACAGTAGGATAGTCATCTTTTGTATATTATACTAGTTGCCCACACACTTGTGACATCAGATCTTGGCATGTATTAGTAGGTTTTGATTTGTGGGTTGTAATTCAATAGTTATAACTGCTTTTAGATGTTTCCGTTTGTTTGCCTTAAAAAAATACTTTATTTATCAAATGCTTTAAATGTAAGTAAAACTAAATGTTGGAATTGCTTAATAAATAAAAATGGAAAATCACAAAGTTGTTCACTGTTGGCTTGTCCAGCAACAGTGCTGGACGCCATCCGCCTGACATGGAGTTGAGTCAGGACAGTAAATTCTATTTTATACTTTTCAATTAAGGAAAATTATGATTGCAAAATACTAAAATGAGTAATTAAATTGGTAAATCACCGTTGGCTTGCCTGGCGGCTACGTTAGGTGCCATCAAGACCTATAGTGGATTTTGGGTCGTGACAATATAGTCATGAGATCTTCCAGCTAAAAATGAGCCGAGATTGGTGTATATATTTTATAAAACAAAGGATGGAAGAAAAAGAAAAAAAAAGTTTTAAATTTTTTTTTATGTGAATATAAGGTGTTTGAAATTACAAAACAAAAAAAATCAAAAAAGTGTTACCAAAGGGAGGAAATATCGTGCACTAAGAAATATTTGCTCCAAGATGGGGTAAAAAATAGTCACTCTAAAAATATCCTTATTCTACCAGCCTGACATTACAAGCCAATCCTAGAAAGATTCTAGAAATTAGTGTTGAATCTATATTAGTGGAGAAAAATATGAGGAGCAAGCCTATGGACTAGAGTATGATACTAATTGAATAAATGATCATAAATCTATCAATTCTAAAAGATTTAAGGGAAGACAATTGCAAGTTCTTGTTGATCAAAGTAGAATTCAGAAATAAGGTAAAAGATTTGGTGAATTTAAAAAGGTTAATTGCATTGACCATATTGTAGGATATTTATTTTGTATAAATTTTCTATACTACAATAGTCGTGGATTTTGTAAGATATATTTTTAAAGTATTCTTTGTCCTCGAGGACGATCAAAAGTTCAAGTACAAGGGTATTTGATTGATATAAATTATTCATGTAATTTCATGTGTAAAATATAAGTTTTTAAAATAAAATATGAATAATGATATCCTATCCTCGCATATTTTCTAACAAATCTTGTTGGAAGAAGAAATTATGAAAAAGAAGGAAAGAAGCTAAAAGACAAGAGAATGAAGCAAAGCCACAGTTGCACACATCATCTTCATATTCACAAATGTGGAATATACATATGGGCTTATGGAAAGAGATAATTAGAGATGAAAAGGAGCATAGTTGCATATGTGGAATCTATATGCGCAAGGCCACATTCGCATACATGGAACCTATATTTGCAAGCCTAACTTATGAAGTCAAGAATGGAAGCAAAAGAGTCATAGATGCATGTGTGGAATCTATATATGCAAAGGTCACATTCGCATACATGGAACCTACATTTGCAAGACTAACTCATGAAGTCAAGAATGGAAGATAAAGAGTCATATATGCATGTGTGGAATCTATATTTGCAAAGGTCACATTCGCATACATGGAACCTACATTTGCAAGACTAACTCGTGAAGTCAACAGTGAAACACAAGTGCCACCGTTGCATATATGGAATCTACGTACACAAAGGTCACTTCGCATACATGGATTTCACATTCTCAAAAGTGAAACATGAAAAAAGCTACTAATCCTTTCCTATAAATAGAAAGATCTCTTTGTATAAGGATATCCAATCTTTGTAAGACAAAAACTAGTCTTGGTCTTCTTTCTTTGTAGTAAAAATATTTCCTTAGTCTTTTAAATATTTTTAGTCTTCTAAATATCTATTTTTGCTTTTCTTACTCCATAATGGAGTAATCTCTTTTTGTTGGGATAGTCGATAAAGCTTGATATATTTTATAATACTATCTTAGCTTTTATATTCTTGGCTTGAAACTTTTTATTTACATTTCATATTGTGCTGAAATGATGGTTTTTAATTACTCTATTATCACGTCTATATATTTTATCTCTAAGTTATTCATATATTAATTTTGTAATTCTCGCGGAGAAAAATTAATATATAATAACTTATGAATAAAATAGTAGAGTGAAAGTAATTTTTTAGTAAACTATTATTTCAAGTCAGTAGTCTTGCTTGCCTTGGTTTTAATTCTCACGGAGGAATTATTCTAGGCAAGATTATTGATCCTTAGTAAAAGTATTCTCACGAAGTTTTTACTTTTTTTTAGCACAATTCAAGCAAGAAAAATATTTCGGTTTAAACGTCACTAGTTTTAAGTTGATTAATTAACATAATTCTCATGGAGTGTTATGAATTGATCATTTCTTTATGGGACGATATCTTAAACTATATTAGAATTTGACAGAGTACGAGCCGAAAAATTACGATACACATTGGATATATGTATATTGCAGGACACATTATTGAGGGGGAGGCGCATTCCGCAAAACCTGAAGGTGTTCGAATTTGGGGGAGAAAATTGTCACGACCCAAAATCTAACTAGTCATGATGGCACCTAAACTAACCCGCTAGATAAGCCAATAGACAATAAACCAATTCCAATGAAATTTAATGAGACAAACAAAGAAAAGAAAATATCTGAATCTTATATATTTCTCAAGGACGAGTAGTACAAATCATGAGCTTCTAAGATTTACAGTTTACAAAGCTAGGGTAAAATAAATATATCATCTGTTCAAATTATACATAAACAGATTTTTCATAAGTCTAGAGCTACCATGAACAAGAGGGAGCTATTAACGGAATGTAGGTACGTCTTCAATGCTAGCTCTCATCATACACAACAACGTCAGCATCCAAGTCTGCCCGCAAGGTGCAGAAGTGTAGTATGAGCATAACTGACCCCATGTACTCAATATGTGACAAACCTAACAATAGTTTGAAAGACATGATGAGCTGGGACAAGGGTAAGAGTCCAACTCTAATAACCAGCAACAATGCATAACAATATAGTAAAAAATGGTACACGAAGTAACTCAGAGATATGATGCTCGGCTCATTCACAGTTACTGAAAAATAGGCATGTTTTTCAAGTATAATAGTAAATCCCAAATCTTTCACCGAAAATACCAAAAGTATGAGTAAGTTTGAAAACGGTAATTTTTCTCAAAGCTTTCAACAGGTAAATGTTTCATTTTCAAATGGAATGAGGAAAATACATCTCTATGCCTACATGTCAATAAGTATGAGAAGTCATGAATGACGTGATACCGTACAGCATGAGGAAAATGTATCTTTATGCCTGTATGTCAAGTGTTCATGTTGAATACGATGCAACTCAGTAATAAAACCATATGCATACTATCAGAGTATCAATTTACTCAATCCTCCCAGTCACTCAGTCCTCACAGTCACTCAATCCTCCCAATCACTCGGCACTCGCACTCAGTAGGTACCTGCGCTAATTGGGGCTGTATACAGACTCCGGAGGGGCTCCTTCAGCCCAAGTGCTATAATAAGCCAATCATGGCATAAATCAAACTAACATGCTGCGGCGTGCAGTCCACTCCCATAAATATCAATAACAAACAGGCCATCGGCCTCACTCAGTTATTAATCTCTCCAGTCTCTCGGGCTCACAATCTCATGAAAGATTATTGATACCCAATTTTGCACTCATATTTTCTCAAACAGTATATATACCGTCAAAACATCATTTTTCCATCATTATTTAGCTTACAAATCTATACGAGCATTTTCACCTATAATACATGTTTCAAATATGTTTACTTCAGTTTATATAATTACATTAGCATTTTTAAGCTATTTGCACAATTTTGCAAAAATAGCCTATACTCATCCATAATTGCTTTTTATTTATGTTATTTATGTTAAAATAGCATTTTATATTTTTATAACGCTAAATCATTATTTCTTTATCATTTTAGTGCATGAATAATATTTTTATTTATTTATTAATCATTTTTGATAAATTACTTTTTAATAAATTTTGCATATTTAAATAGTAGCCCAGATTTAACCAATTTTCGAACCAAATGGCCAAACACTTTAGCCCAATAGACCGCAAGCCCAAACCAGGCGAAACGCTTAATAACCCACCCCGCTTCCCCATTCGATCTTGGCCGTAGATCTTAAATGATCAACGGCTCATAATTAACCTACCCTTTCCTTATATCTCCAATACCCCAAACCCTAGACACAAATCCCCACCCCGCCGCCTCTGTATCCTCACATGATCTCATCTCTCAAACTTAATCCATAGCCGTCCTCACTCAAATCTCAGCCCCAATCCGACATTACATGGAAATCATCCATGAATCCTTTCCTTTCTTGCATGCGCGAAGTTACTTACCATCTTTTGAACGCTACAAGTACTGGTTACTTGATTATTTATGGAAGCTAAGTCGTTGTGTTCGTTTGATTCCGATTCCGTATCATTTTCATGTTTCTGACCTGATACACTAACTATCAGACCCCTTGGCTTCGATTTAGTGAGATTTTTGCCATTTTTGTTCCTCGTCTAAACTAGGGTTTGCTGGATTTGCCCTATAACTGATTCTAATTGATTTTTCATGCTATATTTTCCTTATTTTGTGTTTAATTTACTGTATTTCCTTATTTTATATGTTAATATTTAACTATTATATAAACCCCTCCCCATTCCCTTTTGAGGGAGACCTTTTTTAATCGCGAGATCCACTAAAAATTGAGGCTTTTACTCTATTGTTCTTTCATTCTCTGTTCTATACTTTGGTTCTTGGCCGGCTGAAAGCCAAGGCCACCAGAATTGGATTCTTCAACCTTTGTTGGTGCGAGCACTTCCTGGGGTTCATTTGAAGCTCTTGGGAACTTTGGCGTACTAAGATTCTGGGTTCTTGCTCTTTATTGGTATTCAGAATATGGTGGAATTTGTTCTTTCTTGTTGTTTGTTTAACTGGTAAGTCTTTTGGCTTTACGATTTCATTCTTTTGTGTTTATGCCCTACATATTCATGCCTCTGAACTTCATGACTTAATATGCTAGCATTTGAACCTGTTTTGTAATCTGAACTTTCCTAACACTTGCGTTTACCTAATGCAGCCAGTTCTGAGACATGTTTATGCCTAATTTGAATAATTTGGACTCTCTTAAGTTCGTTTAGCTAATGGGTTCTAGGCTACTTATGTGTGTAACCTTGTGAGTTTTACACTTGTTTTGAACCTCTTTAGTATTTGTTTTTACCTAAAGCAGCCAATTTTGAGATATGTTATTTGTTTGTGCCTAATTTGGATAATTTCGACCCTCTTAAGTTAGTTTAGCTAATGTATTAGTGCCTGAATATTCACATTTATTGTTGGGAATGAATATGCTTTCATGCTTTGTTCTGAATCCCTGTAATGAATGCCTCACATCTGTAATGTGTTATAACCTGTGTTAAGACCTTTACTATTAACTATGACTTGCTCCCCTGTTAATATGTCCCTCAACATGTCTTTGGCTCACTTGATTCCATATCCCTTCAAGGATTACTTGAGACTTTAGGGTAGTTATCATAATTTGTGTTTCCCTACCATGTTTGATGTTGTTTTGTATCATGATGTGAGTTAACATTCCTTTCTTTGATACTGGGATGGATACTTAGCATAATTTAGACCTTTAAGCTTTAAATCATTTAAGTTCGTGCCCTACTTAAACTTGCTTGGTATTATGCACCTTTGTATGATAATCTTATTAATCTTGCAAACCTGTTTCTCCACTAATTCTTTCAATACGTTTCTACCAATGTGTTATTTTTGCTAAGTGTTGAACCTGCTTCTAAGTCTTGTTGACCTTCTTATTAGCTATTCTGTGTTCTCAACTTTGCTATGTCTACTTTTAAACTATAAGTGTATTTCCTCAACTTCTGTCCCTTAACCATTGTCCACTCACTCTCATTTGTTACCTATGCTATTATGAACCTATCATTCTTGGTCGGCTGAAAGCCAAGGCCTCTAAGACTCTTACTGTTGACCTCCCTAGTGTGAGCAATGCTCGGGGTCCATTTGAGACCCTTGTGAACTTTGACACACTAGGACTTGGGCTCTTTTTGCCGCTCTCTTCATTTCTAATACCTGAGATATCTCTGAAACTCAGGTCTTCCCTCATTCTATCTATTGAACATGTAAGCTGTTTTGTGTAAATGATTTCTGGGTAACTCGATGTTTGGTCAAGTGGTCAATATGTGGCTGTCTTGTTTTGGCTTGGGTTCCTCTGTGATTTTTGGGTTGTGCTGATAGATATAGTTCCCTGTTAATCTAGGTGCGCTAAATTGATGAAGAAAGAATTTTGTTAAAGGCCCAGGCAGTGCTGGGTATTTCTTTTGGGCCTATTATAGGTCCGCTTTTATTGTTTGTATAATCCCTTGTAATTACATTCATTACTGGGCCTGTAATAACTTTGTAATGAACAATTGGGGGTGTTAGTAAACAATGGGGGAAACGGGTACACTTAATGTTTGCATGAAAGGGTAGCAAGCATGCTTATAGGATTCATACGATTCACTTGTTATCCAACCTACTATATATGCTTTTCAATTTCTATGTGCACTGTTAGAAATCATGTCATTAGGAGAATCACACACACACACTACTCGTCTACTATCAAAGCATGAGTTCAAATGCTTCATTTATTTCTATGTCTACTGCTACGTGTTACTAGACAGCATGCCTATAGGAAGAAAATGCCAATGAACTTTCTTTCAATTCGTTTAACTACAGCATATTCATTAGATACCATGCCTATAGGACTATACTAGCTTATGTTTTACTTATCTTCGCTTAGAAATCATGTCTATAGGACCTTAATTAACCAATTAGCTACTGTTATCATTATCATATTGCTCCGCCTAGATAACATGCTCATAGGGATAAGGTATTATAATATCAGGTTCGATGTCAATTGCTAGAGATCCTGCCTATAGGATATTGTCACTCACTTAATCTTGTTTATGAGATCAACTTGTCAAGGTTGGGTTCCCAGAACTGTCTTTATTTTTTAACTATGCCATTATTAGAAATTATGCCTATAGGACAATGTGACTTTTGTAAAACTGGTATCTACAAAACCATCATTAACAGCTCTAAAAGTTCGTTAATGGTCTACTACCTCTTCACTAAGAGTAATCATGTTGCTGGAATCCGGAATCATGTAAAAACCATGCCTACAGGGCTTAATGGCTTTAATTTATCTCAAGTTCTAAAATTGCCTAACGCTCAATGCGAAAACCTATTTTGCGTGCATTTATTGTCTAAGTGTGGAGGCTAACTTGAGCTCTTAACTGCCTTTACATGAAGTCCTATGTGTTTTATATGTCGCCTAGTTTTGACATTTTTGAGCAACCTAAGTAGGTCTAGAACCACCCATAGAGGTCCAATACCTCCTGGACCATTGATATAGGACAGGTAGTGCACGCATAGGGCATAACTTAGAATTGAATTAGAGCGCTTTAGGTAATCAACTTAAACATAGTAATCGGGTAGCAGGAGATGATAGTTTGTACCCGCTGGATAATATGAGTAATTCCCTACCTCAAGGGAGTTGCGAAGTATTATTTATATTACACGGGGTGATCCTTTAGGCTAAAAAATTAGGACCCCCTTTTCTCTATATACACTTAGTCACCTAATATAGACCGTTATAGTTGTATCCTTATAGTCCTTAAGATTTGTACCAATTCTCATTGTGTTACAATGAAACTCTTTGACCGTTTATTCTCTTTGTTTATTTAATCACCTTGCCTAATTATAATCCACATAGTCTTATGTTTGGCCGGGACCCACAGTTGTGGACCTCGAAGAGTGCCTAACACCTTCTCTTTGATGTAATTTGAGTCCTTACCAGATCTTAGGTGACACTGACTAGTCAAACAGAGTTATCTACAAAATAGGTGCCCTAGCACAACTTACAAAATTGTTAGGTGGCGACTCTTCACTTTACCTCCCACTCAAAAGAGTTTTCACACGTCGAGGCCCGCTTTCGTGAGAAAACGAGGCGCGACAGCATGGCAAATCTACTGGGAAAACTTAGGCTCTTACCATAATGAACTTGGCTTATGTGGATTAGTTTTCTTTATGGCACATTCCTTTTCCATCTTTATTTGTTAAAGTTTGCTATTACATGCACATCCCTTCCCTTCTCCACCTTCCTTTGCTTAAATTTGTTATAACATGCACATCCCTTTTTCCTATTCGCCCTTAGTTGCTCTAACTGCTCTTCATTATCTATATCATGCCTCTCCCGTCCCTACTCCCTTGTTTGCTTTATTACATTCTCGCATACATTCCACGGACTAACTTCTTCCTTTGTCTTTCTTTTATGTTTTTCATGTTTTACCTTAATACTGTATTTACCATTTTTTACATATTTATCATGCATATACTTGGCAATGTGTTATTATCTCTGCATAAAGCATGCTCCACATTATACTCCACTCGTGCCAATTATCAACATAGCGGTGCTTGATGAGTGTCCGCGCTCTTCCAAAATTACCCTTTTAAATCGGAAAGGCTTATTTGCAGTAGACAAGTCAATCAGAGGTGCAGTCAACGGTCCCATCCCTTTCCCTCTCAAGTTGTCCACTTGGGAGTACTAGTCTAGGCCATTCTAGAAACCTCACTCCAACATTAAATGTACATGTATCATGGTAAACCTAGTACGGGTTAGAACATTGCTAACGTGATAGCCCGCTAAGATAAGCTTTTTCCAAAGACCGAGGGGATTTCCATAATCCCAATGGACACCTTCATGTTATGTGCATTACTTGGAGCAAATAGGCCAATATGTTGATCATTAGTGTGTAAATAGTCGAATCTGGAGGGGGAAATGTGCTAACTCTATTTATTTGTAGAAAATGAAGCACGAAGTCCCCAGGTTTGGCATGGTCAAAAACATCCCACCACTGCTACTTGATTGGTGGAAAAATCTCTCGCCTAGCGACAAGAATCATGTGAGAAAGGTTCTTGGTAATTTTCCGTCCTTGTTAGACATTCGACAAAATAGAGCATTGATTGAGGCCGCTACTATGTTTTGGGATGAGAAAATGGCCGTCTTCTGCTTCGATAACATAGAAATGTCTCCTCTCTTAGAGGAAATAAGAGGTTTCGCTAAGCTGCCGTGGGATAGTCCAGGGTTATTAGTGCCAGATAATCGCACCCCTCGCGGGTTTTTGAAAATGCTGGTTTTCAAGAAAAATGTTGAGTTGCTTTGTTTGAAGAAGTCATACATCCCAGTTGAATTCCTTTATGAGCGTTATGGGCACAGTAAGTCATATCGCCTTCATCATGATGAACTTGCCATTACTTCCTTTGGTTGGACGCATCGTCGGGTTTATGTGTTCATTGTCTGCTTCTTGGGGTTGTTGATATTTCAAATGAAAGGGGGAAGGATTCATACCCGTTTAGCCATGGTCGCCAGGACTTTGATGGAAGGCATTGAGGGACAGACTTATACCATCATCCCCATGATCCTAGCCGAGATGTACCGCGCTCTAGATCAGTGCAAGCAGGGGTTCGGGCACTTCGAGGGTTGTAATCTGTTATTGCAAGTTTGGTTATTAGAGCATTTTCAAATAGGAGAATATCGCCAAGAGCTTCTGCATTGACAATTGAATGACGACATAACTTACCATCACCCAAAGAGAATGACATTTATCCCAGACAGGTTTGCACTACTTGGAAATGCTGTGAGCTGGGTGCATTTCTTCAGCAGTCTGACGGACGAGCAGGTACATTGGATGTTTGAATGGTTTCCTAGCAGTGAGTTCATCATCAGGTCAAGAGAGACTACTCACCTAGTACTGATCAGGTTGAGGGGCATCTATCCTTATGCTTCTATAAGGGTAATGAGACAAGCGGGAAGAAAACAGGTTATACCTCAGATTTCCAATATGGTCCAGTAAAAAGTAGATTTTAAAGGGGACGTTATTCCATTCAAGTTCGAGGAACAACATATGTGGAATCAGAAGGTCATTGTGGAAAAGGTTACTATTGAGCCAGATAGGTATCATGCTGGCCATGTGTACTTCTACCCATCATGGTTAGTGGACGATATAGCAGGAGATGTTAAGCCAGGAATAAAGCTTAAAAACAGGATCATAGATGGCACTGCTGAAGCACAAGTCAAGTATAGGAGGTTAAGCGAAAGAGTATTCGAGTTTGAAGCTAGGCATTTAGAACAACACAAAGTGGATATGGAAGCAATCAACGAATGGAGGGAAACCTCCACCAAATCAACAGAAAGATTAGAATATTTGGAGCAAGGGTTGATGTAGCTTGAGGGAAAGATGAGAAAGCAGCTTTCAGATTGTCAGAACACGGATGGCAATGAAGGGGGGCATCTAGCAAAGGCTTACCTGTTGTTGGATATGCGCGACCTGCGGAATCTGATTGATTGAGTCAAGAGAGCCAAGCAACCTTCTTAGATTTCTAATTTTTAGCTTAGTTTTAGATTTCTATTGTAATAAGGCAAATGCCATTAGCAACCTTCTTATTATTGTCGTTTTAGTAAGGATTTGATTCATTTTCGCATTAATGAAATGACACAATTATTGGCATCAATTTTCTCCAAGTCTATGTGTCGTTTAGGCCTACCTCGGGCACAACGAGGTCCCCCAAATTAGGAGCGATTCTGTTACATGATTTTACAAAGCATGTTCAATATTGCAAGCATTCTTTCAATATCCCTTACTGACTTGGTTACCTTTTGTTTTTCTTTCTTTTGATTATTCGCATTCCCCAAGGTTGGTTCGTGCATATTTGCATCATCCGCATATCATACTAGATCCAGAGGTCATCCACCTCCTCCTCCACCGAGTGATCCTAAAGGCAAAATCAAAGGGAAGGAAAAAATGGACGATTTAAGCAAGGACAATGCAAAGAACGTTGAAACTTTGGACGCTCGGAGTACTCCAGCACTGAATGAATTGGTCCTACGTCTGGAACAAAAAATATTGGAGCTACAAGGGGAACTTCAGCAGGTCCGAAACTTGGAAAACCTTTACCTCACCCTAAACGTCCTTGATATCAACCAACAAAACACAAATGCCCAAAACCTAACACCTCCCCAAAACACACAGAATCGAAACCCACAACCAAATCCTCCCGCACCACATCAATACGCCACAACTCAGAACTATAACCCTCCATCGGTACCTACTCGTCAATAACACCATCACCATCCAACTCAGTACCGACAAACAACCACATACCACACCCCTCATAATGCACCACAGCCTACTCCTGATCCATAAAACTCAACCAATGACCACCATTACGCCCAGATTCCCGGAGTCCACCAAAGCAATCCCATATATGTGAAAACTTTACCCCACACCCCATAAATGCCCTATATATACTGGAATCCACCGAGAAGGACATGCTTATCAAGAACATGGCGGAAGAACTCAAGAAGCTCACTGGCAGAGTTCAGAGTATCGAAGGTGGCAAGGGCATTGATGGTTTAAATTATGAGGACCTATGCATACAACCTGATGTAGAACTGTCGGAGGGTTACAAACCTCCCAAGTTTGAAATGTTCGACGGAACTGGTAATCCGAAAGTGCATTTAAGAATATATTGTGACAAGTTGGTATAAGTTGTCAAAGATGATTGAATCCATATGAAGTTGTTCATGAGGAGCCTCGCTTGAGATGATTTGTCTTGGTACATCAGTCAGAACCCAAAGAACTGGGTTAATTGGGTGAACTTGGCATCAAATTTCATGGATCGATTCAGGTTCAACACAGAAAATGCACTAGACGTTTTCTACATTCAAAATCTTAAGAAGAAACCAATAGAAACCTTCCATGAGTATGCTACTCGATGGAGGCTTGAAGTTGCGAAGGTAAGACCCGCACTTGAAGAAGAACAGATGAATAAGTTCTTCGTCAGAGCTCAAGACCCGCAATACTATGAAAGGTTGATGGTCATTGAAAACCATAAGTTCTCTGACACATCAAGCTGGGAGAGAGAATAGAAGAAGGGATCAAAAGCGTAATGGTTACAAATTTCGAAGTACTCCAGGCCACAAATAAAACTTTGCAGTCGGGAGGTATCTCTAAGAAGAAAGAAGTGGGTGCAGTAATGGTAGCCCAAGGTCCGAAGTCTCCTATCACATACCAAACACCTCCACCCACATACCAGCTTTCACCCCCCAGATACCAAAAACCTGCTGCCACCTACCACTCTTACAACACCCAACCCGCTTATTACCACTCACCACCACCAGCCCGCCAGAATTATCAAAAACCAAGGCCAAATTTCGACCGCAGACCACCCAGACAATACACTCTAATTGCTGAACCTATAGACCAACTCTACGAGAGACTGAAGGTTGCCAGTTATGTCAGGCATGAAGGGTCACACCATTGAGGAATGTCGCACTCTGAAGGACAAGATCCAGACATTAATTGACACTAACGTCATACAGGCAAAGAAGACTGCACCTAATATTCGTAACAATCCTCTCCCAGATCATAGAGGTGCGAGAGTAAATGTGATAGATACCGATGAAGAATGGGATCCGGAAGGGTCAATTAGGCTTATTCGGGAGGGGGATGATCCTAAAATATCTCCAGTCACCCTCACATTCATTGTAGTGCAAACCAAGGCACCAATTAAAGTTGAAGTAGCAGCACCAATGCCATTTGAAGTTGAGGTACCCACACCCTTCACTGTGATGGTAGCACTTACTCCATCTTACCAGTCTAAAGCTATTCCATGGTATTATGTTGCAGAAGCAAGAAGGAAAGGAAAAGCGAAAATGGAAGAAACAGGTGCAACACAAGGCATGACTAGAACCGGTAGGGTTTATACACCCGAGCATTTGGGGGGAACAAGCAAAGAAACTGCGTCTAAGCCACTTGTCATCGAGACCGGCCCTGACGATCTTTGGAGGAACGTGCACGCAAGAGAATACTCTGTGGTTGACCATTTGAACAAAACTCCTTCTCAGATATCCATTTAATCATTGCTGCAAAATTCAGAGACACACAGTAACGCCCTGATGAAGGTGCTGAGTGAAGCCTATGTACCCACCAACACCGCCAGTGGGGAAATGACCAACATGGTCGGGCAGGTGTTGGAAAGCCACAAAATTACTTTTCATGAACACGAGCTGCCACTGGAAGGAGTTAGTCACAACAGGGCACTACATATTACAGTGCAATTTGAGGAAAACTTCATTGCCAGGGTCCTGATAGATGGGGGTTCAAGTCTCAACATATGTCCGCTGACTACTCTGAAGAGGCTGGGTAAAGGTCTGCACGAGATACAAGTAGAAAGTATGAATGTGAAGGCGTTTAATGGATATCAGAGGGCTACAATTGGAGAAATCAACCTCAGCCTACAGATGGGCACAACCTGGTTTGATGTTGAGTTTCAAGTGCTGGATATATCTACTACCTACAATCTACTGTTGGGACGACCCTTGATACATGTCGCTGGGGCCGTAGCTTCTACTCTGCATCAGGTTGTGAAGTTTAAATGGAATCATCAGGAAGTTATCATCCATGGAGATGGGAGTAATCCCATCTATACCAATCAGACTGTTCTAGTCATCGAGAACAGGAGGAAGCTGGGTGGAGAAACATACCATCGCATTGAGCGCGTCAACGCAATTGAAAAGGACAAATGGTGGAGCAACAAGATAAAAAGTATATTGCTATGGATAGGGTACGATCATGGCAATGGTCTCGGCAAGAATCTCCAAGGGATCACCAAACCGGTACAGTTGAAGCATCATAGTGCAACCTTTGGGCTTGGGTATGAATACACTTAGCAAGAGTATCAGGATTGGTCGCCACCATGGCGTGGTCCTTATTATCCTCTGGAACAACCGATACCACATTTACACCAGATATTTTATTTAGCCGGCATGATGTGGGGGTCTGAAGAAAATGAAGCTCTAGCTAGCATAAAGAAGTTATTTCTAGATGATGAAGACATGGACTGCAGTGTGATAGTTGAGGAGGAGGAGGAGGAAGACCTTACTATTCAGACCATGGAAAAAGGAGTTGTTCTCAAGAATTGGACTGCTGCACCATGCCGGGCCCGTCGAGTTCCTATGTATCCTGGCAATTAGCATCAATTATTTTTAAAAGAAATTTTATGAGCATCTAAGACATTTTTAGTATTTTGTTCTGAACATATTTTGTTTTGAAATAATTGCCCGAGTCATCGAGCCGTACCTGTTTGACGTTTTTAAGATCTATTTAATGCATTGTTATTTTTAGTACTTATTATTTGTTTTTACATTTTTTCTCTACAACATTATTATTACCTATCGTGATGAACCTACGACTGTGACATGTAATGAGACACCGCAACGTAAGGATAGTGATTCAGAGGATCTGGAAGAGGATGTAATACCTGAGGAAATTGTTAGAGAATTAGAAAATTTTGAAAACAAGCCTAAGTCTAATTTGGACGAGACCGAGGCGGTTAACTTAGGGGATTCCGAAACAGTCAAGGAAACCCGTATAAGCATTCACCTATCACCGTCAGAGAAGGAAGAGTACATCCAGTTCCTAAAGGAGTATGAAGACATCTTTGCATGGCCTTACGATGATATGACTGGTCTGAGCACATCCATAGTGGCCCACAAGTTACCCACCGATCCCATATGTCCACTAGTGAAATAGAAGCTCAAACAATTCAATCCAGATATGAGTTTGAAGATAAAAGAGGAAGTCACTAAGTAATTCAAAGCCAAAGTTCTCAGAGTGGTTGAATATCCGACTTGGTTAGCCAACATTGTGCCGGTTCCGAAGAAGGATGGGAAGGTCAGAGTATGTGTCGATTATCGGGATCTAAACAGAGCAAGTCCCAAAGATGATTTCCTGTTGCCCAATATACACATACTAATCGACAATTGTGCCAAGCATGAACTCTAGTCTTTTGTGGATTGCTTCGCGGGGTAACATCAGATCTGGATTGTGATGACCCAAAAGGTCATCCTATGTTTTAGAACTTGATTCTGCGCTCTTAAGCCGTAAAAATCTCATTTTTACCCTTCTCGATTTGCATGTGCAGTCCGGGCGTGTTTTCGAAAAGCTTTTATGTTAAAAATTAATAAAAATAAGAATCTTTGCCTTAAAAGTTAATTTTAGTTGACTTCGGTCAATATTTTTGATAAACAGGCCCAAATCCATATTTGGACGATCCCTGTGGGTCCGTATCAAAATATGGGACCTGGGCGTATGCCCGCAATCGAATTCGGAGGTACCTAGCTCGAGTTATGAATTTTTGATGAAACTTAAAAGTCTGAAAATTTAATTATTTTGAAGAATTGATTGATGCTTCAAATTGTTAGTACCGGGTTCGTATTTTGGTTCCAGAGCCCGATACAGGTTCATTATAGTATTTAAGACTTGTCTGTAAAATTTGGTGAGAAACGGAGTTGGTTTGACGTGATTTGGACGTCCAGTTGAGAAAGTAGAAATTTTAAATTGTTCTTAAGAATTTCATTTTATTTGGTGCTAAATTCGTAGTTTTAGAAGTTGTTTTGGCGATTTGATCACGCGAGCAAGTTTGTATGATGTTGTTAGACTTGTGTGCATATTTGGTTTAGAGCCCCGAGGGCTCGGGTGAGTTTTGAATAGGCTATGAGATGTTTTGGACTTAGTAAAAATCTGATTTCTGCAATTTTAGTGCCTTTTGGTTTCCTTCTTCGCGTTCGCGAAGGCACTCTCTCGAATGCAAAGTAGAAACTGGGATGGCTGAATGTTCTTCTTCGCGAACGCGAAGCGATGGGGGCTTTACCCTTCGCGAACGCGACCGGCTCATCGCGAACGCATAGTGTTAGGCACCTTGGGTGGGGGGGGGGGGGGTGGGAGGTTCAGTCTTCCTTCATCGCAAATGCGAGCAAGGTCTCGCGAACGCGAAGGCCAGGGGGGAATAGCCTTTGCGAATGCAAAGGGGGACTCGCGAACGCGAAGGGAGACTCGCGAACGCGTAGGCTTAGCAGCTCTGCTCTTTGCGAACGTGACATTGTTCACGCAATCGTGATGAACACTGTCGGCCAGCACTTAAAACAGAATCAAAAACGGGATTTAGCCATTATTTCACATTTTCAAGATCCAAACGGGCTAGAGGCGATTTTCTAGAGATATGTTCTTCCCCAAAGTGTTGGTAAGTGATTCTAAACCATTTTCTTTCCATTACCCATTACATTTCATGAATTTCCAACCTAAAATCTAGGGTTTTCATGGTAGAATTAGGGGTTTTGGGTAGAAACTAGGGATTTCGGAAATTTGGGGATTTAGACCTCAAATTGAAGTCGGATTCCAAAATGGGTAAATAGATTTTGGTATGAACCTCGGGTTTTGACCAAGCGGGCCCGGGGTTGATTTTTGACTTTTGGGGGAAAGTTTGGGAAATCTAAATCTATGCAATGTAATTGATTTCTTTAGCAATATTTGATATTATTGAGTCATTGTTGAATAGATACGAGTGGTTTGGAGGTGAATTCTAGAGGACAAGCTGTGATTGAGTATTGAGTAGCGTTCGGAGCGAGATAAGTGTTGTGTCTAACCTTGCTTGAGGGAACAAGACTTATTTGTTTAATTGCTACATGTTTAAATGTTGGGGAACAACATATATGTGAGGTGACGAGTACTTATGCGTTGTAGTCGGGATAAAGCATGCGGGCAGGTCTTGGTTTTCTTAAACGTTTAGCTTCTTTTGTTCATGTTATCCATGTTTAGACTAGTATTGTTAAATTGATCGTTCTTATCATGTTTATGGATCTTCTGGTGATAATTTAGTATTGATTCCGAAGTTGAGATTGATATTGTGGAACCAAATGTTTAAGTAAGGCTCGTACTTGTAATTCTATCTCCCTGTTGTTATTTGTTCATTGCATTATGGTAAGGGAGAGTGTTAATGCACGAAGGGTGATGCCGTTCCATATTGTAAGTGTTATTGCGCGAAGAGTGATGCCATGCCACATTGTGAGTGTTAGTGCACGAAGAGTGATGTCGTGCCATATTGTGAGAGTAAAAGCACGAAGGGCGATGTCGTGCCGTATCTATTGATTTATATTGTGAGGCTGAGAGAAAAAGCATGAAGGGTGATGCCGTGCAAATTTTCTTCATTGTGTTTAGTTGTTTTTCATTTTTGAAAATCATGTAGACTGTTCTGGTTATCATTTCCGCTGTATCTCCCATATCCCGTGCCCCTTTAGCATGTTTCCCCTCCCAATAGTACATGTTTAGTTGTTACCATTATTTTTTTGTACATATACTGTTATCTGTACATGTTTATTATGTGGGCGTCTTGTCAGAGCCTCGTCACTACTTCGTCGAGGTTAGGCTCGACACTTACCAGTACATGGGGTCGGTTGGACTGATACTGCACTCTGCACTTTCTGTGAATATTTTGGTATCGGATCGAGTTGACCCTGAGTCTAGCTGCTGGCTTGATCTGTTTTGAAACCCAAGATAGTCCTGTTGGCGTCCGCAGGCCCTGGTGTCCCCTTCTATGCATTTCCTTTACTGTTATATTTGTATCGAAAATAGTTGTATTTCCTTCAGACATTTACTTGTAATGAAATCTTTGAAGTTCGTGAATTGTGACTCCAGATCTGGGTAGTAGTGTATATATATATATTGAGTCTGTTATAAATTTCCCCACTTATTTTAACTTGTTATAGCTTAGTTGTTGTTATTTACTAAAATGTATAAGAATTGGCTTGATGAATTTTCTAACGTTGGCTTGCCTAGCAAGTAAAATATTAGGCGTCATCACAGTCCCGACGGTGGGAATTCCGGGTCATGACAAGCTGGTATCAGAGAATTAGGTTTCCTAGGTCTCACGATTCATGAGCAAGCTTAGTAGAGTCTGGAGGATCAGTACAGAGACATCTATGCTTATCTTCCACGGGCTATGAAGTTTAGGAACAAATTTCACTTCCATTTTTCCCTGTCAAGCGATTTTGTTTCTCAATACTGAATGAACTCTTCTACTCTTATTTCTCTCGCAGATGGCGAGAACAGGTACCGCTTCCTCAACTGAGCAGCAGCCAGAACCTCCAGTGACATCTCCTACGAGAGGCAGAGGTCGAGGCCGAGGTCGTGCCAGAGGCTGAGGCAGGGGCAAGGCTCATCCTAGAGCCCGAGCAGCAGCACCAGCGGTTGAGCCTCAGGTAGAGTTTGATGAGGAGGTTCCAGCCCAGGCTGTGCCTGTCAGACCAGCTCAGGTCCTGGAGGGGTTCATTACCACCCCAGTACTTCAGAACGCTTTGGTCCGTTTGGTGGGCCTTATGCAGAGTGTGGCCCAGACTGGCACATTTCTCATGGCACCAGCCATCTCACAGGCTGGAAGAGGAGCACAGACTCCTGCTACTCACACTCTGGAGCAGATGGCTCCCAAGTATCATACTCCAGCCGCTCATCCAGTTGGAGTAGTTTTGCCGGTTGTGGCGGCAGAGACCAGTGATGGGCCAGTTATATCTTCTGAGGCTTTGTGGAGATTGGACAGGTTTACCAAGCTCTTTCCAGTTCACTTCAGTGGTACACCTTCTAAGGACACACAGGATTATCTTGACAGTTGTCATGAGGTGCTACGGAACATGGGTATAGTGGAGACCAATGGGGTCGATTTTGCTGCATTTCAGATTACTAGTTCCGCCAAGCAATGGTGGAGAGATTATTTGTTGACCAAACCAGCAGAGTCGCCTGCTCTTACTTGGGACTAGTTCTCCCAGCTCTTTCTAGAGAAGTTTCTCCCTATCACACTGAGAGAGGAGCATCGCTGTCAGTTCGAGCTTCTCCAGCAGGGCAGTATGACTGTTACTCAGTATGAGACTTATTTTGTGGATTTTTCCCGTCATGCTCTTATTCTACTTCCTACCGAGAGAGAGAGTGTGAGGAGTTTATTGATGGACTTGCCCAGCCTATCAGATTGCAGATGGCTAAGGAGACTGGGACTGAGATTTCTTTTTAGGCGGCTGCCAATGTTGTCAGGCGAGTCGAGATGGTTTTAGCCTAGGGGAGTGGTCAGGGGTCTGATAAGAGGCCTCGTCACTCCAGTGGATTTAGTGGAGCCTCATATGGAGGCCGGGGTACTTATGGCGGAGGCCATCCTCCTAGGCCATTTCATTCAGCACTCCAGGCATCCTACGGTGCCTCAGGTGGTCGTGGCCCTCAGATGCATTATTCCGACCAGCTAGCCTACAGTGCACTTCCAGCCCCTATTAGTGCACCTCCGCTCTAGAGTTTTCAAGGTGGTTACTCAGGTCGACAGAGTTAGTTTCAGGGTCACCAATCACAGCAGTCGGGGTCCTGTTAGACTTGTGGTGATCCGAGGCATATTGCTAGATCTTTCCGTCGGGCATCAGGCAACTCACAACATTAGGGTTCTCGTGCCATGGTTCCGCACCACTTGCTGCACCACCTGCTGCACCACCTACTCAGCCAGCCAGAGGCAGGGGTCAGGCAGCTAGATGTTGGGGCCAGACTGTTAGAGGTAGAGGTCAGGCCGTTAGAGGTGGAGACCAACCAGCTAGAGGCCGTCCCAGGGACGTAGTTTAGGGTGGTGGGACCCAGTCCAGATGTTATGCTTTTCCAGACAGGCCTGAGGCTGAGTCATAAGATGTCATTATTACAGGTACTGTTTCAGTTGGCAGTAGAGATGCTTCAGTTCTATTTGATCCGGGATCTACTTACTCCTATATGTCATACTATTTTGCTTCATATTTAGTTGTGCCTCGTGATTCTTTTAGTTCTCCTGTGTGTGTGTCCACACCTGTGGGAGATGCTATTGTTGTAGATCATGTTTATCATTCATGTTTAGTCACCATTGGGAGTCTTGAGACTAGTGTAGACCTTCTACTTCTCGATATGGTTGATTTTGGATGTCATCATGGTTATGGATTGGTTGTCACCTTATCATGCTATACTAGATTGTCACTCCAAGACAGTGACCTTAGCCTTGCCGAGCTTGCCTCGATTAGAGTGGATTGGGACTTCTAGCCATTCTACCAGCAGGGTTATCTCTTATGTGAAGGCTCGGCATATGGTCGAGAAGGGGTGTCTAGCTTATTTGGCATATGTCCGCGATTCTAGTGCGGAGGTTCCTTCCCTGGATTCAGTGCCGGTTGTTCATGAGTTTCCAGAGGTGTTTTTTATAGACCTGCCGGGGATGCCACCCGACAAGGACATTGATTTCTGTATTGATTTGGCTCCGGGCACTTAACCCATCTCTATTCTGCCATACCGTATGGCCCCGCCAGAGTTGAAAGATTTGAAGGAACAGTTGCAACATTTGCTTGATAAAGGTTTCATTAGACCTAGTGTCTCTCCATGGGGTGCACCTGTGTTGTTTGTGAAGAAGAAGGATGGATCAATGAGGATGTGCATAGATTATCGGTAGTTGAATAAAGTCACCATTAAGAATAAGTATCCATTGCCGAGGATTGACGATTTATTTGATTAGCTTCAGGGTGCCAAGGTGTTTTTGAAAATTGATTTGAGATCTGGCTACCATCAGTTGAGGATTAGGGCATCCGATGTCCTTAAGACATCTTTTCGGATTCGTTACGGGCATTATGAGTTTGTAGTGATGTCCTTTGGATTGACAAATGCCCCAGCATCATTCATGGATTTGATGAACCGAGTATTCAAGCCTTATTTGGACTCCTTTGTGATCATGTTTATTGATGATATCTTGATCTACTCCCGCAACAGAGAGGAGAATAAGCAGCATCTTCGGATCGTTCTTCAGACTTGAGAGACAGCCAGCTATATGCTATGTTCTCAAAATGCAAGTTTTGGTTGAGTTCAGTTGCTTTCTTGGGTCATGTTGTATCAGTAGAGGGAATTCAAGTGGATCCTAAGAAGATCGTGGCAGTTCAGAATTGACCTAGACCCACATCACCTATAGAGATCCATAGTTTCTTAGGATTGGCGGGTTATTACCGTCGGTTCGTAGAGGGGTTCTCATCTAAAGCAGCCCCGTTGACTAGGTTAACCCAAAAGGGTGCCTCGTTCATATGGTCGGACGAGTGTGAGGCGAGCTTTCAGAAGATCAAAAATGCTTTGACTACGACACTGGTATTGGTGTTACCCTCAGGTTTAGGATCTTATACAGTATATTGTGATGCATCTTGTATTGGTCTGGGTGCGGTATTGATGCAGGGTGGCAAGGTTATTGCATATGCTTCGCGGTAGTTGAAGGTTCACGAGAAGAATTACCCTGTCCATGACTTAGAGTTGGCAGCCATTGTTCATGCGCTGAAGATTTGGAGGCACTATCTTTACTTCGTGTCATGTGAGGTTTTCACGGACCATCGGAGTTTACAGTACTTATTCAAAAAAAAGGATCTCAATTTGAGGCAGAGGAGGTGGTTAGAGCTATTGAAAGAATATGATATCACAATATTGTATCATCCCGGGAAGGCCAATATGGTGGCCGATGCTTTGAATAGAAAGTTAGCCAGTATGGGTAGCCTTGAATATATTCCAGCTGGTGAGAGGCCGCTTGCATTGGATGTTCAGGCCTTGGCCAATCAGTTCGTGAGGTTGGATGTTTCTGAGCCCAGGCGTGTTCTAGCTAGTACAGTTGCTCGATCTTCTTTGTTTGAGCACATCAGCTATCGGCAGTATGACGACCCTCACTTGCTCGTCCTTAGTTACACGGTGCGTCACGGTGATGCCAAGCAGGTTACGATTGGAGATGTTGGAGTTTTGAGGATGCATGGTCGTGTTTGTGTGCCTAATGTGGATGGACTTCGTGAGTTTATTCTTGAGGAGGCCCACAGTTCCTGGTATTCTATTCATCCGGGCGCCGCTAAGATGTACAAGGATTTGTGGCAGCATTATTGATGGAGAAGAAAGAAGAAAGACATAGTTGCATATGTAGCTCGATGTCTAAATTGCCAGCAGGTAAAATGTGAGCATCAGAGACCCGGTGGTTTACTTCAGAAGTTAGATATCCCTGAGTAGAAATGGGAGTGTATCACTATGGATTTCATTGTTGGACTCCTATGGACCTAGAGGAAGTTCGATGCCGTTTGGGTCATTGTGGATAGGCTGACAAAGTCAGTGCATTTAATTCTTGTGGCAGTTACCTATTCCTGGGAGCGGTTGGCAGAGATTTACATCCGCGAGATCGTCCGTCTTCACGGTGTACCCGTGTCTATCATTTCTGATCGAGGTACGCAATTCACCTCGCACTTCTGGAGGGCAGTATAGTGTGAGTTGGGTACGCGGGTTGAGTTGAGCATAACATTCCATCCTCAGATGGACGGGAAGTCAGAGCGTACTATTAAAATCTTGGAAGATATGCTTCGCGCATGTGTTATAGACTTCGGAGGATCGTGGGATCAGTTCTTTCCCCTTGCAGAGTTCGCGTACAATAACAGCTACTAGTCGAGCATTCAGATGGCTCCCTTTGAGGCATTATATGGTAGGCGGTGTCGGTCGCCAGTTGGGTGGTTCGAGCCGGGGGAGGCTCGGTTGTTGGGCACAGACTTAGTACAGGATGCCTTGGTTAAGGTCAAGGTTATTCAGGATCGACTTGGCACAACTCAGTACAGGCAGAATAGTTATGCCGACCGCAGAGTTCGTGATGTTGCATTCATGGTCGGGGAGAAAATATTGCTTCGGGTATCACCCATGAAGGGTGTAATGAGGTTCGGAAAGAAGGGCAAGTTGAGCCCTAGGTATATCGGCCCTTTTGAGATTCTTGAGAGAGTGGGAGAGGTGGCTTACAGGCTTTTATTGCCACCGGGGTTATCATCAGTTCATCCGGTATTCCATGTTTTCATGCTTCGAAAGTATCACGGCGATCCGTCCCATGTGTTAGATTTCAGCTCTATCTAGTTGGATAAGGATTTGACTTACGAGGAGGAGCCGGTGGCTATTCTAGCCCAGCAGGTTCGCCAGTTGAGATCAAAGCGTTACCCTGCAGTTCGAGTGCAGTAGAGAGGTTAGCCCGTCGAGGCAGCTACTAGGGAGTCTGAGTCAGACATGCGGAGTAGATATCCACATCTTTTCACCAGCCCAGGTACTTTTCTATGTCCGTTCGAGGACGAACGGTTGTTTTAGAGGTGGAGCATATGATGACCCAGAAGGTCATCCTATGTTTTAGAACTTAATTCTGCACTTTTAAGCCTTACAAATCTCATTTTTACCCCTCTTGATTTGTGTGCACAGTCCGGGCGTGTTTCCGGAAAGCGTTTATTTTGAAAATTGATAAAAATAAGAATCTTTGCCTTAAAAATTAATTTTAGTTGACTTCGGTCAATATTTTTGGTAAACTGGCCCGGATCCGTATTTTGACTGTCCCGGTGGGTCCGTATCGAAATATGGGACCTGGACATATGCCCGGAATCAAATTCGGAGGTCCCTAGCTCGAGTTATGAATTTTTTATAAAAATTAAAAGTCTAAAAATTTAATTGTTTTTAAGAATTGATTGATGTTTGGCATTGTTCGTACCGGGTCCGTATTTTAGTTTCGGAGCCCGGTACATGTTCATTATAATATTTAAGACTTGTCTGTGAAATTTGGTGAGAAACGGAGTTGGTTTGATGTGATTTGGATGTCCAGTTGAGAAAGTAGAAATTTTAAAGTGTTCTTGAGAATTTCATTTGATTTGGTGCAAAACTCGTAGTTTTAGGTGTTATTTTTGCGATTTGATCGCGCGAGCAAGTTCGTATGATATTTTTAGACTTGTGTGCATGTTTGGTTTGGAGCCCCGAGGGCTTGGGTGAGTTTCGAATAGGCTACAGGATGTTTTGGACTTAGGAAAAATCTGATTTCTGCAGTTTTAGTGCCTTCTGCTTTTCTTCTTCGCGTTCGCAAAGGCACTCACATGAACGCGAAGTAGAAACTGGGATGGCTGAATGTTATTCTTCGCGAACGCGAAGGCTTGGTCGTGAAAGCGAAGCGATGGGGTCTTTACCCTTCGTGAACGCGACCGGCTCATCACGAACGCGTAGTGTTAGGCACCTGGGGGAGGGGTCAGTCTTCCATCATCGCGAACGCGAGTAAGGTCTCGCGAACGCAAAGGGGTACTCGCGAACACGTAGTCTTAGCAACTCTACTCTTCGCGAACGCGACAGTGTCCTCGCAAATGCGATGAACACTATCGCCCAGTGCATAAAACAGTCCCAAAATGGGACTTAAGCCATTTTTCCACGTTTTCAAAGAACAAACGGGCTAGAGGNCTGGGGGGGGGGGGGTCAGTCTTCCTTCATCGCGAATACGAGCAAGGTCTCGCGAACGCGAAGCCTAAAGGGGAGTAGCCTTCGGGAACACGAAGGGGGACTCGCGAACGCGTAGGCTTAACAGCTCTGCTCTTCACGAAAGCGACAGTGTTCACGCGATCGCGATGAACACTGTCGCCCAACACTTAAAAACAGAATCAAAAACGGGATTTAGCCATTATTTTACGTTTTGAAGAACCAAACGGGCTAGAGGAGATTTGCAAGAGATATTTTCTTTCCCAAAGTGTTGATAAGTGATTATAAACCATTTTTTTCGATTACCCATTACATTTCATGAATTTCCAACCTAAAATCTAGAATTTTCATGGTAGAATTAGGGGTTTTGGGTAGAAACTAGGGATTTCGGAAATTTAGGGATTTAGACCTCAAATTGAGGCTGGATTCCAAAACCAATTATATATCCGGGCTCGGGGGTGAATGGGTAAATGGATTTTAGTATGAACCTCGGGTTTTGACTAAGCGGGCCCAGGGTCGATTTTTGACTTTTTGGGGGAATGTTTGGGGAATCTAAATCTATGTAACGTAATTGATTCCTTTAGCAATATTTGATATTATTGAGTCGTTTTTGAATAGATACGAGTAGTTTGGAGGTGAATTCTAGAGGAAAAGCTATGATTTAGTATTGAGTAGCCTTCGGAGCGAGATAAGTGTTGTGTCTAGCCTTGTCTTGAGGGAATAGGACTTGTTTGTTTAATTGCTACATGTTTAAATGTTGGGGAACAACGTATATGTGAGGTGACGAGTACTTATGCGTTGTAGGCGGGTTAAAGCATGCGGGCAGGGCTTGGTTTTCTTGAAATTTTAGCTTCCTCTGTTCATGTTATCCATGTTTAGACTAGTATTGTTAAATTGATCTTTCTTATCATGTTTATGGATCTTCTTGTGATAATTTAGTATTGATTCCGAAGTTGAGATTGATATTGTATAACCAAATGTTGAAGTAAGGCTCGTACTTGTTATTCTATCTCCCTGTTGTTATTTGTTCATTACATTATGGTAAGGGAGAGTGTTAATGGAGGAAGGGTGATGTCGTGCCATACTGTGAGTATTAATGTACGAAGGGTGATGTCGTGCCACATTGTGAGTGTTAATGCACGAAGGGTGATGCCGTGCCATATTGTGAGAGTAAAAGCACGAAGGGTAATGCCGTGCCGTATCTATTGATTTATATTGTGAGGCTGAGAGAAAAAGCACGAAGGGTGATGCCTTGCAAAATCTCTTCATTGCGTTTAGTTGTTTTTCACTAGTTAAAAGCATGTAGACTGTTCTGGTTATTATTTTCCATGTATCTCCCATATCCCGTGCCCCTTTAGCATGTTTCCCCACCCAATAGTACATGTTTAGTTGTTACCGTTGTTTTCTTGTACATATACTGTTATCTGTACAGGTTTATTATATGGGTGTCTTGTTAGAGCCTCGTCACTACTTCGTCGAGGTTAGGCTCGACACTGACCAGTACATGGGGTCGGTTGTACTGATACTGCACTCTGCACGTTTTGTGCAGATTTTGGTACCAGACCGAGTTGACCCTGGGTTTAGCTCCTTGCTTGATCCGTTTGGAGACACATAGTAGTCCTGTTGGCGACCGCAGGCCCTGGCGTCCCCTTCTATGCATTTCCTTTACTGTTTTATTTGTATCGAAAATAGTTGTATTTCCTTCAGACATTTACTTGTAGTAAAATCTTAGAAGTTCGTGAATTATGACTCCAGATCCGGGTAGTAGTGTATATACATATTGAGGCTGTTATAAATTTCCGCACTTATTTTAACTTTTTATAGCTTAGTTACTGTTATTTACTGAAATGAATAAGAATTGGCTTGATGAATTCTTTAACGTTGGCTTGCCTAGCAAGTGAAATGTTAGGCGTTATCACGGTCCCGACGATGGGAATTACGGGTCGTGACATGGATGGATGAAGAGGATGCCGAAAAGACAGCTTTTATCACACCATGGGGGATGTACTGCTATAAAATGATGTCGTTTGGCCTAAAGAATGTTGGGGCCACTTATATGAGAGCCATGACAACCATTTTCCACGACATAATACATAGGGAAATAGAGGTGCACGTGGATGACGTTATCATCAAATCCAGGAGAAGCACATATCATATAACGGACTTCAAAAAATTCTTTAATCTGCTTCGAAGGTACAATCTGAAACTAAATCCTGCAAAGTGTGCCTTCGGAGTCCTTGTCGGAAAATTGCTAGGATTCATCGTCAACTGCCGAGGGATTGAATTGGACTCATCAAAGGTCAAATCTATCCAGGACTTGCCACCTCCAAAGAACAAGAAAGATGTGATGAGTTTCTTATGGCGTCTCAACTATATCAGCCGTTTCATAGCACAATCAACTGTGATCTGTGAACCGATTTTCAAAATGTTGAAGAAAGATGCAGCAACGAGCTGGACTGAAGAATGCCAGAAAGCCTTCGACAAAATCAAAGAGTATTTATCTAAACCACCTGTTCTGGTCCCTCCGGAACCAGGGAGACCTTTGCTGCTTTATTTTTCCGTACTAGATGGGGGATTTTGGTTGTGTTCTAGGACAACACGATGAGGCGGGAAAAAAGGAGCAGGCCATATATTATCTAAGTAAAACTTCACACCCTATGAAACATGGTACTCTTTGCTGGAGCGAACTTGCTTCGCTTTGACATGGATAGCTCAAACATTGAGGCACTACTTCTGTGCTTATACCACATATCTCATATCAAGAATGGACCCGTTGAAATACATCTTCCAGAAACCCATGCATACCGAAAAATTAGCGAAATGGCAAATATTGCTGAGTGAGTTCGACATCATCTATGTAACGCAGAAAGCAGTCAAAGGGCAAGAACATGTATTTTCCCGACGAGAGAATACGAACCATTGAAAATATATTTTCCCGACGAGGAAGTATCATTTGTGGGAGAAGACATCACTGAAGCATACGATGGTTGGAGGATGTTCTTCGATAGAGCCGCGAACTTCAAAGGAGTAGGTATTGGAGTTGTCTTAGTATCAGAAACCGGCCAACACTATCCGGTATCTGCAAAACTCAGGTTTCTATGTACCAACAATATGGCAGAATATGAGGCTTGCATCTTGGGACTCATGTTGGCCACTGGCATGAAAGTTTAAGAGTTGCTGGTGATTGGAGATTCCGATCTCTTGGTACATCAGGTTTCAGGAGAGTGGGCCACAAAGAACACTAAGATATTACCATATTTGTACTGTGTGCGAGAGCCGATCAAGAGGTTCACGAAGATAGAATTCAAACATGTTCCGAGGATTCAGAATGAGTTCACAGATGCATTGGCCACTCTATCTTCCATGATACAACACCAGACAAGAATTTCATCGACCCTATCCCAATAGGAATTCATAAGTAACCAGCTTATTGTGCTCATGTTGAAGAAGAAAGTGATGGAAATTCATGGTTCCATGACATCAAAGAATACTTAGCAAAAGGGGAATATCCGGAGCACGCAACTCATGCTCAAAACTGCACACTCCAAAGGTTAGCCAACCACTTCTTTCAAAGCGGAGGGATTCTGTACAGAAGGACTCCTGACCCGGGGTTATTACGGTGTGTCGATGCAAAGGAAGCATCCAGAATGCTCGAGGAAATACATGCCGGAACCTGCGGGCCGCACATGAATGGTTTTGTCTTAGCCAAGAAAATACTAAGAGCAGGGTATTTCTGGATGACCATGGATACAGACTGCATTAAGTATGTCCATAAGTGTCACCAATGCCAGATACATGCTGACATGATATGAGTGCCACCCAATGAACTCAATGCAACAAGTGAATCATGGCCTTTCTCCGCTTGTGGTATGGATGTCATCGGTCCAATCAAACCCGCTTCTTTAAATGGTCATAGATTTATTCTAGTGGTTACAGACTATTTCACAAAATGGGTTGAAGCTGCATCTTACAAAGCTGTAACGAAGAAGGTCATCGCAGACTTTGTTCGAGATCGCATTGGTTGCCGGTTCGGGGTTCCAGAGTCAATCATCACCGACAATGCCGCCAATATTAACAGTGATTTAATGAAGGCTATGTGTGAAACTTTCAAGATCAAGCATAACAATTCCACAGCATATAGGCCGCAAATGAATGGAGTTGTAGAAGCCGCCAACAAGAACATCAAGAAGATATTGAGGAAGATGGTAGATAATTACACACAATGGCACGAGAAGCTACCGTTTTCTTTGCTTGGATATCGTACCATGGTTCGTAGATCAACTTGGGCAACTCCTTATTTATTGGTTTATGGTACTGAAGCGGTTATCCATGCCGAAGTAGAAATCCCTTCTCTGAGAATCATACAAGAAGCCGAGCTCAGCGACGCAGAATGGGTACAGAGATGATATGAGCAACTGGCCCTCATTGATGGAAAAAGAATGAGTGCAATATGTCACGGCCAACTCTACCAAAATAGAATGGCAAGAGCTTTCAACAAAAGGGTCAGACCAAGGCAATTCACACCGGGGAAATTAGTGTTAAAGCGAATTTTCCCGCATCAAGATGAAGCTAAAGGGAAGTTTTCGCCCAATTGGAAAGGTCCCTACATGGTTCATTGAGTACTAACAGGAGGGGCACTTATACTTGCAGAAATGAACGGAGAAATTTGGCCAAAACCTATCAACTCAGACGCAGTCAAGAGATACTATGTTTAGGATTGTTTACATTTCTTCATTTGATGTAACTGAACTACGGTTGACCTGATTCCTATTTAAGAGGGGATACGTAGGCAGCCCTGTAGGTTCAGTCACATCTTAATAAAATCTTCATTTGCCATGATCAGAAAATTGGGGCAGAAGTTTGAGGAGGACCCCTAAAATTCTAAAGCAAGTTCAGCCGACATCGTCATACACGGCACAACCAAAGTATTGCATTTAAACTGGGCCAGAATTTGAGGGGGACCCTCAAAATTCTAAAGCAAGGAGGTCGCAATGTCTCTGAAACCCACCCCGCTTCCCCTTTCGATCTTGACCGTTGATCTTAAATGATCAACGGCCCATAATTAACCTACCATTTCCTTATCTCCCCAATACCCCAAACCATAGAGACAAATCCCCACACCACCGCCTCTGTATCCTCACACGCTTTCATCTCTCAAACTTAAACCCTAGCCGTCCTCACTCAAATCTCAACCCCAATCCGACATTACATGGAAATCATCCATGATTCCTTTCCTTTCTTGCATACGTAGAGTTACTTACCATCTTTTGAACGCTACAAGTACAGGTTACTTGATTATTTATGGATACTGAGTCGTTGTGTTCGTTTGAATCTGATTCTGTATCATCTTCATGTTTCTGACCTGATACACTAACTATCTGACCCCTTTGCTTCGATTCAGTGAGATTTTTGCCATTTTTGTTCCTCGTCTAAACTAGGATTTCCTGGATTTTCCCTAGAACTGATTCTAATTGATTTTGCATGCCATATTTTCCTTATTTTGTGTTTAGTTTACTGTATTTCCTTATTTTATATGTTAATATTTAACTACTATGTAAACCCTTTCCCATCCCCTTTTGAGGGAGACCATTTTTAATCGTGAGATCCACTAAAAATTGAGGCTATTACTCTATTGTTCTTTCATTCTCTATTCTATACTTTGGTTCTTGGACGGCTGAAAGCCAAGGCCACCAGAATTCGATTCTTCAACCTTTGTTGGTGTGAGCACTGCCCTGCATATTGTGGAATATCTTGGGTACTTTGGCGCACTAAGATTTCGGGTTCTTGCTCTTTGTTGATATTTAGAATATTGTGGAATTTGTTCTTTCTTGTTGTTTGTTTAACTGGTAAGTCTCTTGGCTTTACGATTTCATTCTTTTGTGTTTGTGCCCTGCATATTCATGACTTTGAACTTCATGACTTAATATGTTAGCATTTGAACCTGTTTTGTAATCTGAACTTTCCTAACACTTGAGTTTACCTAATGCTGCCAGTTCTGAGACATGTTTATGCCTGATTTGAATAATTTGGACTCTCTTAAGTTTGTTTAGCTAATGGGTTCTGGGCTACTTCTGTGTGTAACCTTGTTAGTTTTACACTTGTTTTGAACCTCTTTAGTATTTATTTTTACTTAAAGCAGCCAGTTCTGAGATATGTTATTTGTTTATGCCTAATTTGTATAATTTGGACCCTCTTAAGTTAGATTAACCAATGTATTGGTGCCTGAATATTCACATTTGTTGTTGGGCTTGAATATGCTTTCTTGCTTTGTCCTGAATCCCTGTAATGAATGCCTCACATCTGTAATGTGTTAAGACCTTCACTATTAACTATGACTTGCTCCCCTATTAATATGTCCGTCAGCATGTCTTTGGCTCACTTGATTCCATATCTCTTCAGTGATTACTTGAGACTTTAGGGTAGTTATCATAATTTGTGTTTCCCTACCATGTTTGATACTGTTTTGTTTCATGATGTGAGCTAACATGCCTTTCTTTGATACTGGGATGGATACTTAGCATAATTTAGACCTTTAAGCATTAAGCCATTTAATTTAGTGCCTTACTTAAACTTGTTTTGTATTATGCACCTTTGTATGATAATCTTGTTAATCTTGCAAACCTGTTTCTCCCCTAATTCTTTCAATACGTTTCTGCGAATGTATTATTTTTGCTAAGTGTTGAACCTGCTTCTAAGTCTTGTTGACCTTCTTGATTAGTTGTTTTGTGTTCTCAACTTTGCTATGTCTACTTTTAAACTATAAGTGTATTTCCTCAACTTCTGTCCCTTAGCCATTGTCCACTCACTCTCATTTGTTACCTATGCTATTATGAATCTATCATTCTTGGTCGGCTGAAAGCCAAGGCCACCAAGACTCTTACTATTGACCTCCCTAGTGTGAGCACTCCTCGGGGTCCATTTGCGACCCTTGTGAACTTTGACATACTAGGACTTAGGGTCTTTTGGCCGCTCTCTTCACTTCTAATACCTTAGCTATCTCTGACACTCAGTTCTTCCCTCACTCTATCTACTGAACATGCAAGCTGTTTTGTTTAAATGATTTCTGGGTAACTCGATGTTTGGTCATGTGGTCAATCTATGGTTGTCTTGTTTTGGCTTGGGTTCCTCTGTGATTTCTGGGTTGTGCTGATGGACATAGTTCCCTGTTAATCTAGGTGCGCTAAATTTGTGAAGAAAGAGTTTTGTTGAAGGCCCAGGCAGTCCTGGGTATTTCTTTTTGGGCCTATTATAGGTCTGTTGTTGTTGTTTGTATAATCCCTTGTAATTACAATGATTACTGGGCCTGTAATAACTTTGTAATGAACAATTAGGGGTGTTAGTAAAAAATAAGGGAAACAGGTACACTTAATGTTTGCATGAAAGGGTAGCAATCATGCTTATAGGATTCATATGATTCACTTGTTATCCAACCTGCTATATATGCTTTTCAATTTCTATGTCCACTGTTAGAAATCATGTCATTAGGAGAGTCACACACACACACTACTTGTCTACCATCAAAGCATGAGTTCAAGTGCTTCATTTATTTCTATGTCTACTGCTACATGTTACTAGATATCAGGCCTTTAGGAAGCAAATGCCAATGAACTTTGTTTCAATTCGTTTAACTACAACATATTCATTAGATACCATGCCTATTGGACTATACTAGCTTATGTTTTACTTATCCTCGCTTAGAAATCATGTCTATAGGACCTTAATTAACCAATTAGCTATTGTTATCATTATCATATTGCTCCGCCTAGATAACATGCTCATAGGGATAAGGTATTATAAGATCGGGTTCGATGTCAATTGCTAGAGATCCTGCCTATAGGATATTGTCACTCGCTTAATCTTGTTTATGAGATCAACTTGTCAAGGTTGGGTTCCCAGAACTGTCTTCATTTTTTAACTATGCCATTATTAGAAATTATGCCTATAGGACAATGTGACTTTTGTAAAACTGGTATCTACAAAACCATCATTAACAGCTCTAAAAGTTCGTAAATGGTCTACTACCTCTTCACTAAGAGTAATCATGTTGCTGGAATCCGGAATCACGTAAAAACCATGCCTATAGGGCTTAATGGCTTTAATTTGTCTCAAATTCTGAAATTGTCTAACGCTCAATGCGAAAACCTATTTTGCGTGCATTTATTGTCTAAGTGTGGAGGCTAACTTGAGCCCTTAACTGCCTTTACATGAAGTCCTATGTGTTTTATATGTCGCCTAGTTTTGACATTTTTGAGCAACCTAACTAGGTCTAGAACCACCCAAATAGAGGTCCAATACCTCATGGACTATAGGAATGGGACAGGTAGTGCACGCATAGGGCACAACTTAGAATTGAATTAGAGCTCTTTAGGTAAACAACTTAAACATAGTAATCGGGTAGCAGGAGATGATAGTCTATGCCCGCTGGATAATATGAGTAATTCCCCACCTCAAGGGAGTTGTGAAGTGTTATTTATGTTGCACGGGGTGATCCTTTAAGCTAAAACACTTAGGATCCCCCTTTCTCTTTATACACTTAGTCACCTAATATAGACCGTTATAGTTGTATCTTTATAGTCCTTAAGATTGGTACCAATTCTCATTGTGTTATGATGAAATGCTTTGACCTTTTATTCTCTTTGTTTATTTAATCATATTGCCTAATTATAATCCACATAGTCTTAAGTTCTACCGGGACCCACAGTTGTGGACCTCTAAAAGTGCCTAAATCCTTCTCTTTGAGATAATTTGAGCCCTTACCGGATCTTTGGTGACGCTGACTAGTCAAACAGAGTTATCTGCAAAACAGGTGCCCTAACGCATCTTAAAAAATTGTTAGGTGGTGACTCTTCACTTTACCTCCCACTCAAAACAGTTGTCACACGTCGAGGCTCGATTTCGCGAGAAAATGGGGTGCGACAAAGATCAGCCCAAAAATAATGATATGATGTATCAATAAATGGTAATAGATATTGAGCTATGATATGTAGATAAATGCGTATGAACGAGTATGTAATTTCAATAAAAACAGGTAACTCAACAGCAGATATGACCCCAGTGGTTCCCAATAGGATAAGCATATAGCCTAGACATGATTTCTAACATGGATCACAGCTCAATTACTCTAGCACGCAGAGATTTCATAGATACAAATAAGATTAGGTGACTACACAGTACCACAGAAATAACCGAGTCACGATTCACACGGTGCACGCCCATACGCCTGTCACCTAGCATGTGCGTCACCTCAACACCAAACACATATAACGTATATTCGGAGTCCATACCCTCAACACCAAGTTTAGAAGTGTTACTTACCTCAAACAAGCCAAATCCTAAATCGCGCCTCGAAACTCGATGAAATATACAAAAACCGACAACTCATTCAATTACGTGTCAAACAATACTAGTTTCACTCAAATCCTACTCCAAATCGAAGTTCAAAAGTCAAAAATTCACTTTATGAAATTTTAGACAAAATAACCCCAAATTTCACATTTGAAATCATCAACCAATTATTAAAAACGAAGACAGATTCATGAAATATAATAAAATATTAGTAGAGAACAATTGCCCCAATCCATGTGGTGAAACTCACTTCAAGAGTCATCCAAATCCAAGCACCTCAACTCAAAATATGACCAAATGAACAAACCCTTCATTTATATGCTTTTGCCCAGCTGTTCTACCTCCTTTCTCATGTCAAATTATCCTGAAACACACTTTCGATGACTCTAATGGATTCCTTATGAAATTCCACTCAATTTAGGCTTTTGAATCACTCTATTTGACCTTATAATGAAGGCAATATGTTGGTTTCAATATTTGCAAATAGTGCAGATTTTTAAATACGAATGCAGTAGCAATGTCGTAATTAATCTGAAAATATCTGGCAACCCAATTCATAGTAACATGACCATAAATTCATAGCAACCCAATTCATGATGATTCCCATTGCTATAGTTCAAAAATTATGATACTGATCTAATGCTTCAATCAAAACAAAAATTGGAGCTTATTTCTTAATGTGGTACCATTTATGCTTGAAGAAACGACATCGAAACATAAACAAACGAGCGCAACACAACTCAAACCTATCCAAAACTCACCCGAGCCCCTCGGGACCCCTCCCGATCATACCAACAAGTCCCATAATATAACATGGACTTACTCGATACCTCAAATCACACATAACAACCTGAAAATGACGAATCACACCTCAATTCTAACTTAACTAAACTTTGGACTTTCAACTTCCAAAACCAGCGCCGAAACATATCAAATCAACCCGGAATGAACCCAAATTTTGCATACAAGTCCTAAATGACATAACGAAGCTATTAGAATTCCCGGAACCATAATACATCATACGGAGCTACTCATGCCCTCAAACTACCGAGCGAAGTGCAAATGCTCAAAATGACCGGTTGGGTCGTTACATCTTCCCCAACTTAAACATTCATTCGTCCTCGAACGTTCCCAGAGTCATTCCAAAGCCCTCAAACCGATGTGTAACCTTATCATGCACATACCCGGAGGTGATTCCACGTTACCCTATTCCATATAGGCCCGACAACACAACATATTTGAAGATTATTACTTTAACCTCAGCCCGTAAACCATATAATCCAATTTATAACACCTGGAATTTCCTACAATACCCGAATCTTGCTTCCACATACTGTATGAGTCTGAACAAGATGTATCAAGCCATAACCATAACCCAAGATGTAATCCCATGACATACCACATGACTCGCATACTGGTAGCAAAATTTCTTATCACAGTAGCTGCTCAAAACAACCTAATGCCGGTAATAAACCTCATATCAAACAAAACCTCATTTTAGAAACCTTCGTACATTGCCGATGATGAAAGAAACATGTAGAAACTCCTAACCACTCATCAAATCAACAAGCCATGGAGCTCTCTTTCCTTCGACAAGAACTATAGCCAATTTCTAAGCCGATCAGCAACATTGTCCTTTCAAATATTCTGCAATCAAATCTGATAGCACCCATTCTAGGTCCGACGACCTCCTCTTATCAAATACAAGCTACTCTACTGACACGCCACACCAATACTACACAGAGCCACAAACCGTGCAATCCGTGCCAATACGCAACAATTCAAATGTACTCAATCATGAAAAATGACTCAAATGAGAGAACCGTCCCATAAGTTCAACAAATACCACCACAACCACAATGCCATGAGTCCATCATACACAGTATAACCACGACACACGAATCTGACACGAAGGATCATATCTTAATATAACTTCGTTGCAATGCGTGACCCCTTCCAAACACTATCCATATGGAATACTTGAAGCCATCATGCCCAAAATCAACAGCCACGTGCAATATGACCTCAAGTACCTAAGGTGCATGACCATAACCACGGAGGAACCAATAACACAATACCACAATCCGAAAAGAACATAACCAAATGCAGAATCCATTATTCAACACCCTAATATCCATCTAGCTCAAATTCCGCTATAAGGCCCAAATAGAACCGCACCATGTGTGCCTATAACAAACAGACCCCAACCCCTCGTATCATAGAAGGATAACTCATAGAACATCTCAAAACATGAATAAGCTCAACTCTAATCGAATGGCACATCCCTCAACAACAGCAGTACGGAGTCAACCAATCCGACTCGGTGTAGAATACACATCCTCACTGGGCCTACAAATGGACCCCAAATCCACTATGGTCACCCACAAATAGATACATAACCCTCAAAAAGACCACAACGACTGAACCATAACACATACTATCACCTGGCTAGCTTTGGCCACATCTTCATATTCCACAACCACGAAACAATCTGTTTGAGAGAACTTCTGGTCTCTAAGTCCATAGAACACATGAACCACCATATCTGATCCCAACTCTACTGCCCGAATGTCTAACACATCTCTCATACATGATCATCTCACGAGGAATACTTCTATAATTCTTTTGTGCCACATAGAAAAATCTGAATATCAACAGTTGATCAACCAGACGAGTACTGTAATACCAATGAAGCATCCGCAAGTCTGAACACAGTGCACCTTCTGAAATGCGTACCCTTCCCAGGAATAACCAAATAGTTATAGCATTCATCTAAACTTCAGAAACCGTCCATACTATCTAAGAATTTATGATCTTCCCTTTAAAACGGACCCGTTACCTTGCACATGGAAATCTCAATCCCACATAACACGCTACATCTATCATGCCATCATAGGAAAAGTACGAGAATCTCATAATCAACTCTGAGTCGCAAGCAAACTACATACTCAATTGGCCAGGAACCTTTCATTTGATCTCATCCAGGAGAAAATCACAATATGCAACATGTTCCTCGCGCCGGTAGGAAATATACAGCTCTAACCGTGGTAGAAATCCTCGAGAGCACTTTGAAATCCATTTGCACACAATCAAGCTGTCAGAACTGAATCTCTCTAACTCAACCAAGCCACGCGAGTCGCCAAACCCAAGAGTACTGCTACAAAACACTTGTAGAGACTCACCACATCATGAGCACCAAAAGAATCGAGCATACTATTACCCTATTGATCCAACCTATTACCAGGCTGCCATATTTCTCCGAGTTTCTTCCGAATTACCCTCAAGTTGACACTCATCCTCGCCGTAATACCATGATCCTCAACCAAGACTCACCCCAAAAGATCCTATAATAAAAACACACCGCCTTAAGGCCCATACACAGTTGTATTCCCTTTTAAACACCCCAAAAGTACCACAACCGAGACACTCACTCTGAAGAGACCTTCTGTGAATCTGAACTCATTTTCCTTCACCTTCTTGATGCTGGAATATAGAATCCATAATGATATAGAAATTCCACAAGTCTTGACACCATCCAATGAAAAATCTCAGATCCTAGACATATACAAATCCTGAAAAATTCACAATTGCTACATAAAAATCTTGAATCTATTAGAACTTTTTTGAGAGTCATCCACTCTGCCCAAATCTCAATTGCACCGCCCAAACGGGGCGAATGACTTGTGCCGCATTAGCACGACAACACCCACAGAAGTAACCCCGCCTTAATGCAACCGAGCAAATTCCTACTTCATGCGCACTACATCCTTCAAGAATAACACCTCAATCATTCCATGATTTCCATATACTCATAAAGTGTAACATAACCCATATCTAGAAATTCCCTTACCCGAGCCATCCTCGATCTCAATGTCATGACCCAATTTCTCCCTCCATGAACCGTCGTGATGGCACCTAGTATCTACAACTAGGTAAGCCTAATTATTACAGAAATGAGATAAAAACACAAAGATAACAGCTAACAGATATAGTAAATAAGAAGAAACAGTGCCACTCGGCATATACAATATTCACTTTTCACAAAACCCGGAATACCGTAAGTCACAAGCTACTAAGAGGTCTTAACCGTTCTATACATCATTTCTACATAAAGAAGGAAAAATGAACATGGGGGGGATAGAAGGGGACTCCAAGGATCTGCGGGCGCGAACAGATATACCTTGAAGTCTCCAATAAGTAGCAGCGACTGCAACTAGTGACGAGGCAGGTAAGATGAACCTGGATCTGCACACAAACAATATGTACAGGAAAAGGGAGTGAGTACACCACAACGGTACCCAGTAAGTGCCAAGCCTAACCTCAGTCGAGTAGTAACGAGATCAGGTCGGGGGCCTACTGGTATATATATAATAAACTAAGACAAAATGAAATATTGTAGTAAAAATAAGTACTGAAATTTAACAAGAATGAAATCATAGCAAGTCAATAGCTCAGTACACAGAAATAACAACAAGGAGATCTCCCAGGATGTCGTCCCGTAGTCCCAAACGTAAATGTAAAAAAATGGGG
>AWOL01S0010786.1:261984-275801 GCA_000715115.1 Nicotiana otophora | reverse complement strand
AAAAAGGGGGGGGGGGGGATCTATAGAAATATCATTCCGTAGTCACAAAGTAAATATGCAGAGCAGGGGGATCTACCTGAATACCGTTCCGTAGTCCCAAAGTAAATATGCAGAGCAGGGGGATCTACCGGAATACCGTTCCGTAGTCCCAAAGTAAATATGCAGAGCAAAGGGATCTACCGGAATACCATTCCGTAGTCCCAAAGTAAATATGCAGCGCAAATAATAGAAATACAATTACATCACGAAATCTTACGATTTAAATTATGTACCAGTCAAGGAAGAAGCGGGAAATTCACTAAGCATGCTGCACAGAGTTCACATAAGCAATTAAGACACGTAGACATACTGTTCTAGACTAAACAGGATAAATTCATATGCTAGTGTAGCTCAGTTAAAGGAAAACAAGTATTTTACTTAATGAAAATAGAGTTTTGCAGCAATAGCCCGTGTAAGCACTCGTCACCTCACGTACACGGAACTCATATATCAAAAGCAATACCAAATACTAAGGGGAGTTCCCCCACACAAGGTTAGGCAAGCCACTTACCTCGAACCAAGCTCAAATCAATTCGTCACAATGCTCTTTCCATGAATATCCGACTCCGAATGGATCAAATCTAGCCAAAACCAATCACATAACATAAATATAGCTACAAGAAACTAATCTAGCTAACGAAATCAAAGCTAAGGCAAGAAATTAGAAAAATGCCCAAAAAGCCTCCCCGGGCCCACGTCTCGCAATCGGGTAAAGGTCACAAATTATGAACACCCATTCACTCACTAGTCTAACCATTCCAAATTCACTCAAATCCGATACCAAAATCTCGATCAGAATTCGGCCTAAGAACGTTTCTCAAATGTTTCCCCTATTTCCACCCCAAATCCGAAATTAAATGATGAAATCAAGCATAGATTAGTGGGATTTAATCATAAAGGAGTTAGGAATCATTACCCAATAACTTTCTCCGAAAATCTCTCCATGTTTCGCCTTCTACCGAGCTATAAATCAAATTTTGTTATATGAACTTAAACCCTCGTTTTTGAACTTTAAATTCTGCCCAGTGGTTCCTTAATCGCGATCGCGGAAAAGGCCTCGCGAACGCGAAGAACAACTTTGCTCCCTCAAAAATTTACTCTATGCGAACGCGTAACACCACACGCGAATGCGATGCACTAGTTGCTCACACCTATGCGATCACAATTGTCCTCACGCGACCGCGAAGAGTAACACTCAAACGCCACTACTGCCTCACTTCTTCTTCGCGAACACGGCCTAGCCCACGCGTTAGCGGTGCACTGCCTGATAACCTTACGCGATCGCGCCTTCATCTTCACGAGCGCGAAGAGAAATTTTAGCTGACCTCTCAGGTGACCTGCAGGATTGCGAGATCTCCCTCGCGAACGCGATGAAGAAAAATGCCTGCAGTAACACAAGAAAATCGGCCAACTCCCTAAGTCCAAAAATGACCCGTTGAGCATCCGAAACACGCCCGAGGCCCTCGGGACCTCAACCAAACATACCAACCAATACTAAAATACCATACAAACTTAGTCGAGCCTTCAAATCATGTCGAACAACATCAAAAACACGGATTATGCACGGATTCAAGCCTAATGAAATTTGAAATTTCTAAATTCTACAAAAGACGTCGAAACATATCAAATCTCATCTGAATGATCTCAAATTTTTCATACAAGTCATATTCAACACTAAGGACCTACTCCAATTTCAGGAATCGGAATCTGACCCCGATATCAAAATTTCCACTACTGGTCCAAATCTCGAAAAATTCGACTTTCGTCATTTCAAGCCTAAATAAGCTACTGACCTCCAAAACACAATCCAGACACGCTGCTAAGTCCAAAATCACCCAATGGAGTTAATAAAACCGAAGAAACTCCATTCCGAAGTCATCTTCATACTATTCCGACTACGGTCAGAATCCTAAGACTTAAGCTTTTGTTTAGGGACTAAGTGTCCCAAATCACTCCAAAAACCAAAATGAAACCTCCCGCCAAGTCACGATAGAAGAAATAGATATGGGAGAAGCAGTTAATAGGGGATCGGGGCTATAACTCTAAAAAATGACCAGTCGGATTGTTACATTCAATCTTTGCAAGTCATAACGGACTCACAAGTATGCCTCAAACCGAAACCAGTACAACACACAACCACGCAATCAAATAGTCGATAGCAGACTCCCCTACTTGGCTCAAAGCTATAGGACAAAACACTCGATAACTTATAATGCCCATGCTCTTTTACTGCCATAATCCCACACCGAAATTCAGCTCAATCCCTCGTAAACTCATGTAACAAAAACCCTCTAATACCTCAAATCATCTGCAAACCTCGCCTTCATTCTCGTGACGGTCAGGTCAGCTATTACCACCGATCCAAACTCAAATCACACAAGTATATCCCACTTGGTAGAAAAGAAAGCTGCAACACAACATCATAAAATCACACATCCGTAGATTACCTCGCAGGTTATTACCCACCAACTTAGCCCCAAACTGACATCTCTCTATAACATTTCATAGCCACGACTACTATGCAAAAACTTAATCTTCCTGTGTATGAACTCACCAACAAGGCATGAGAACCTAATTCGTTCCTCCGTTAAAAAATATGAAAGATCCTCCAGTACTCTCATAACTCAAGACTATACGTCACATCAAGATAGAAATCAAGCACCCAATAGTCCTTTTTACATCTAAAGCAAACTCTTCTCGTCACATTCAATCCATCTAAACACATCCTGCAATTACATTATACTCATCATATAGCCATCCAACCACTCATCGAGCCATAAATTCCACTCATAGGGACACTACCGGACATATAGCCGAAATTCGCGTGCTCAAGCAACAGTCAAAACCCGGCCTCAAGTCCTCCAGACTGGCCCAGCATCAGCACGCCAAAAGCACATCTCGCACCTCATCCATGGAATCACAAGTAGTCGATGAACAAATACCAAGCGCTCACATGTGCATACGAATGCGTGGAAGGAATTCAAAGAGTTATGTTTCAAGCTAAATCAATTCTGCATGATAAGGAAAACAATATGGGATATTATCCTAGATTCCATGTAGTCCCTCGAAGATAGGTATGGACATCATCATACCGATCCGCAAGACTCTACTAGACACTTGCTCATGACTCGTAGAACCTATGAACCTACAGCTCTGATACCAACTTGTCACGATCCGAAATCCAACTAGTCGTGATGGCAACTAACCCAACCCGCTAGGTAAGCCAATTGACAAAAAACAAATTCCAATGAAATTTAATGAGACAAATAAATAAAATAAAATATCTGAATCTTATACATTTCCCAAGGACTGGTAGTACAAATCATGAGCTTCTAAGATTTAGAGTTTACAAAGTTAGTGTAAGATAAATACATCCTCTGTGAGAATTATACATAAACAGATTTTTTCATAAGTCTAAAGCTACCATGAAAAATAGGCAGTTATTACTGGAATGCAGGTAGGTCTTCAATGCTATCTCCCGTCATACACAGCAACGTCAGCATCCAAGTTTGCATGCAAGGTGCAGAAGTGTAGTATGAGTACAACCGACTCCATGTACTCAATAAGTAATTAACCTATCTATAAGTTGAAAGTAGTGACGAGTTGGGACAAGGGTAAGTATCCAACTCTAATAACCAGCAACAGTGCATAACAATATAGTAAAACATGGTACACGAAGTAACTTAGAGAAATGATGCTCGGCTCATTCACAGTTACGGAAAAATAGGCATGCTTTTCAAGTATAACAGTAAATCCAAAATCTTTCACCGAAAATACCAAAAGTATAAGTACGTTTGAAAATTGTAATGTTTTCCAAAGCTTTCAACAGGTAAATGTTTTATTTTCAAATGGCATGAGGAAAATACATCTCTATGCCTACATGTCAATATGTATGAGAAGTCATGAATGACGTGATACCGTACATTATGAGAAAAATGCATCTCTATGCCTGTATGTCAAGTGTGCATGTCGAATGCGATGCAGCTCAGTGATAAAACCATATGCATACTCTCAGAGTATAAATTCACTCAGTCCTCCCAGTCACTCAGTCCTCACAGTCACTCAATCCTCCCAATCACTCGGCACTCGCACTCAGTAGGTACCTGTACTCACTGGGGTATGTAATAGACTCCGGAGGGGCTCCTTCTGCCCTAGCGCTATAATAAGCCAATCATGGCATAAATCAAAATAACACGTTGCGGCGTGCAGCCCGCTCCCATAAATATCACTCACAAACAGGCCCTCGGCCTCACTCAGTCATCAATCTCTCCAGTATTTAAGACTCACAATGTCATGAAAGATCAGCCCAAAACTAATGATGTGATGTATAAATAAATGGTAACAGAGATTGAGATATGATATGTAGATGAATGCGTATGACTGTGTATGTAATTTCAGTAAAAACAGGTAACTTAACAGCAGAAATGACCCCAGTGGGTCCTAGCAGGATAAGCGTATAGTCTAGACATGATTTCTAATATGGAGCACAGCTTAATTACTCTAGCACGCAGAGATTTGATGGATACAAATAAGATTAGGTGACTACACAGTACCACAGAAATAACCAAGTTACGATTCACACAGTGCATGCCCACACGCCCGTCACCTAGCTTGTGTGTCACCTCAACACCAAATACATATCGCGTATATTTAGGGTTCATACCCTCAGCACCAAGTTTAGAAGTATTACTTACCTCGAACAAGTCAAATCCAACATCGAGCAAGCCAAACGATCCTCCAAAAATGCCATCTCGCGCGTACCGACCTCTGAACGGCTCGAAACTAGCCAAAAGCAACTCAAATACATCAAAAAAGGTGTAAGAAAATAATTTCAATTGATAAAGGTCGAATCTTTACTCAAAAGCCCAAAAACAACCAAAAGGTCCAACCCGGGCCCGTACCTCAAAACTTGACTAAACTTATAAAATCCGATAACTCATTCAGTTACGAGTCCAACCACACTAGTTTCACTCAAATCCGACACCAAATTGATGTTCAAAACTCAAATATTCACTTTATAAAATTTTAGACAAAAATCCCCAAATTTCACTTTTGAAATCATCAACCAATTGCTAAAAACGAAGATAGATTCATGAAATATAATCTAAAAAGAGTAGAGAACACTTACCCCAATCCATGTGGTGAAAATTACTTCAACAATCGTCCAAATCCAAGCACCTCAACTCAAAATATGACCAAATGAACAAACCCTTGATTTATATGCTTCCGCCCAGTTGTTCTGCCTCGTTTCTCATGCCAAACGTTCTCGAACTTACTTTTGATGTCTCCAATGGATTCCTTGAGAAATTCCAGTCAATTTAGGCTTTTGAATCACTCCATTTGACCTTATAATAAAGGAGATATATTGGTTTTAATATTTGCAAATAGCGCAGATTTTTAAATACGAATTCAGTGGTAATTTCGTAATTACTCTGAAAAATCTGGCAACCCAATTCTTAGTAAAATGACCATAAATTTCTCATATGATGTCGAAACTTGATGATTCCAGTTGCTATAGTTCCAAAATTACGATATGGATCTAATGATGCAATCAAAACAAAAATTGGAGCTTATTTTCTTAATGTGGTACTATTTATGCTTGTAGAAACGACGTTAAAACATACAAAAACGAGCGCAACACAACCCAAACCTATCTGAAACTCACCCGAGCCCCTCGGTACCCCGCCCGAATATACCGACAAGTCCCATAATATAATATGGACTTAATCGATGCCTCAAATCACACATAACAACAGCGAAATGACAAATCGCGCCTCAATTCGAACTTAAGTGAACTTTGGACTTTCAACTTCCAAAACCCGCGCCGAAACATATCAAATCAACCCGGAATGAACCCAAATTTTTCATTAAAGTCCCAAATGATATAAAAAAGCTATTCCAATTCCCGAAACCATAATTAGAATGCGATATCATCAAAGTCAACTCTCGGTCCAACTTATGAACTTTTCAAACCTTCAAATTTCCAACTTCCGCCAATTTGCGTTGAAACCTTCTAGAAATATCCAAATGCAAATTCGGGCATACGCCCGAGTCCAAAATCACCATCCATACATAACTAAACTATCAAAACTCTAATCCAAGGTAAAGTACTAAAAAAGTCAAACTTTATTAACTCGTCTAACTTAAAGCTTCAATCATGAAATTCATTCTTCCAAATCGATTCTGAATAACCTGAAAACCAAAATCGATAATTCATACAAGTCATAATATATCATACTGAGTTAATCATGCCCTCAAACTATCGTGAGAAGTGCAAATACTCAAAACAACTGGTCGGGTCGTTACAAAAACTTATGGTTCTCATGCACTCCCTTTTTCCTTATCTTCGTTGTTTGAGTTCAATTACTCGCTGTTTTGCTTCCGGACTCAAGGAATATATTAGCTGGATAAATTTGTGGTTAACAAGGATTCATAAATTATGGAAATACTTGCATGTAAAGAAAAAGCATGTGAAGGAGTCCTATAAGAAAAGAAATAGATTCCTCTTAGGATTTGTTTTTCTTAAAAGATAATCGAATTATTTTAGGTTTTGGAGCTAAAATTAGAAAAGGATTAAGCCAATCTCACTCCTATAAAAAAGCATCATATTGTTGTTATTGAAGATTACCACGATTTCGCATAAACACTAAAATAAGTCTTGAAAAATAGTACTTATATCAAGAAGGTACTTTTAGAGATTCAAGCTGCTCAACTGAAGAATCCGGTCCAGAAGATGAAGCTACTGAATGTTACGCCCCGACCTTGGGAAGCGGGACTGGCGCTCAACCAAGTTACACCAGTCAAGCAAGCCTACTTAGTACCTATCCTTCAACCTTGTTTATGAATAAAGTGAGGATGAATATCAAAGGTTAGATAAATGAGAGAACAACATGTACAACACCAATTTCATTACTTATAGAAACTTCATTTACGATTTCTCAAATATTACATGTTCATAGTTTAAATGTGGAAACATGACAACTACAATATTTCTAGTTTGTTTTTTCCAAATCAAAATACAACCCACAACATATCTACGGAGCCTCTAAATGAAATCGAATAGTAGTACGAAAGTGCCGACGATATGGCCCTGGCAATACCTCAAAAGAAATGTACAAGAGAATCAAAAAGACATAAGGCCCTAGAGTAGGGCTCACCAAATCAGCTGAGAAGAGCGTATGATGCTATCAATGATCAATGCCACTTGCATCCATTAAAGATGCAGCGCCTCCGGAAAAAGGAACATTAGTACATATGGGATAGTACTAGTATGTAAATCTAAATACCCTCTCATAAAATGGAATGCCAAGATAATAGGAGAGAAACAAGGAAACAGTAAGAAAAGTCAATACTTATTTAATGCCAAGATTGAAACAAAGTAAACCCTCAAGTAAGCATTATTATTTTAGGTTGGGAGATCCTTAATACCGACACACCACCACTCCCATGGTATGGAGTTTGAACTCCGCCCGATCGGCTAAGCCATCACACCCCAAAGTATATGGGTTTCCATAAAAATATAATACCACCATGTGTGCGGCATGGCGTCCGATCTCCGCCCAATCGGTTTGGCCGTCTTACCACAATGTCGTGTGGTTCGTCATGTCATTGCTAGCTATCAACTAATCCCAATCTAGGGGAATAATCCTATGCCGGCACATGTAGTTTCAGGTCTGGGCATTTATAATCCAACCTTCCTCGGTGATCTAGCAATACTCCCAAAAATATTTATCATTTAAAAGAATCATATATGTTTCATAGCCTCTAAAACTTCCTTTCATTTCATTAGCACTCTTGGCCTCACATAAAAATCACCATTCTTGGCACAATGGCCCCATTTTACATTTCATACTTCCTTTTCTTTACTTGCCATAGATTAACTTAAAACATTTAAAGACATTTGAAACATTAAGAAAAATCATAGCTTCAGCTCATAAGCATATAAGAATTCAAAACATATTAGGAATAAGCACAAGAGAAGAGCATAGTGATTTGCAATTTGAAACATGAATTTAAAATCATAAGCTTTTGGGTAAATCAATCATTGGAAATAATCTAGATTTAAAAAAAGTAGGAGCTTGAACAAACCGTACTTGGAGTTTACAAGGAATTAGTGAAATCAATTTCTACGGAAGGAGTTTAGCCAACATACCTCGATTAAGCTTTTCTTAGGATCACTAAGGCGTTCCAATACTCTTAGCAATTCAATCTATATTAACATAGTAAATTTTGATGATTATTAGAAGGAAATCTCATGATATAAGTCTTTTAAGCATTTAGCCAAATACCTAACATGCAAATTCAACTACAAGGTTTGACAATAGAATTCCTCCGCCCCATAACCCATTTCAAAGCAAATAATCAATCTACAATAGTCCTACAACACCGAACAACCTTCATTGGCACATGCATTCCCATCCATATACTCTCAACTCAAGAATAACACCTCACATTCTTCACACGCACCCCAAAATTTGAAATTGAGAGCTCGGGATAAAAGCTTACCTCTATTTTAGAAGACCTTGTGAGCTTTCCCCTTGAATCTTCAAGATTGAGCAAGAATTTGATGAGGAGGAATGTTGGAGCTCCTTCCTCTCTCTCTATATGTGATGACCCAAAAGGTCATCTTATGTTTTAGAACTCGAATCTACGCTCTTAAGGCTTAAAAATCTCATTTGTACCCTCCTCGATTTATGTGCGCAGTCCGAGCAAGTTTCCAAAAAGCTTTTATGTTGAAAACTAATGAAAATATGAACTTTTTCCTTAAAAGTTGATTTTAGTTGACTTCGGTCAATATTTTTGGTAAACAGGCTCGGATCCATGTTTTGATGGTCTCGGTGGATCCGTATCGAATTATGGGACCTGGGCGTATGCCCGAAATCAAATTCCGATGTCTCTAGCTTGAGTTATGAAATTTTGATGAAAATTAAAAGTCTGAAAATTAATTGTTTTTATGAATTAATTGATGTTTGACATTGTGAGTACCGGGTCTGTATTTTGGTTCCGGAGTCCGGTACAGGTTCATTATAATATTTAAGACATGTTTGTGAAATTTATTGAGAAACAGAGTTGATTTGACGTGATTCGGACCTTCGGTTGAGAAAATAGTAACTTTAAAGTGTTCTTGAGAATTTCATTTGATTTGGTGCTAAATTTAGAGTTCAAGGTGTTATTTTGGCGATTTGATTGCACGAGCAGGTCCGTATGATGTTTTTAGACTTGTGTGCATGTTTAGTTTGGAGCCCCGTAAGCTCGGGTGAGTTTCGGATAGGCCACATGATACTTTGGACTTGGGAAAAATTTGGTTTTCTGCAGATTCTGGTGTCTGGCATATCCTTCTTCGCGTTCGCGAAGGTCCTCTCGTGAATGCGAAGAGTAAACTGATGAGACTGAGACTTCTTCTTCGCGAACACGAAGGCCTGGTCGCGAACGCGAAGTGATGAGGGATTTACCCTTCGCGAAAGCGGCCGGCTCAATGCGAACGCGAAGCATTTGGGGACCTGGGGGGAGGGGGGGTTTGGTCGTTCCTTCATCACGAACGCGAGTAATGTCTCGTGAACGCGAAGGTTGGAGGGGAGTAACCATTGCGAACGCGAGCTGGGACTCGCGAATGCGAAGGCTTGGTAGCCGGTACCCTTCGCGAACGCGACAGTGGCCTCGCCAACGCGATGCACACTGTCGCCCAGTGCATAAAATAGAATCAAACACAGGTTTAAGCCATTTCTTCAACATTTTTCAAGAACCAAACGGGTAGAGGTGATTTTCAAGAGTCATTTTATTCCCCAAAGCAGTGTTAAGTGATTCTAAACCATTTTCTTTCAATTACCCATTACATTTCTTGAATTATCAACCTAAAATCTAGGGTTTTCATGATAGAATTAGGGGTTAGGGTAGAAATTAGGGACTTCGGAAATTTGGGGATTTAGACCTCAATTTGAAGTCAGATTCCAAAATCAATTATATATTCGGTCTCGGAGATGAATGGGTAAATGGATTTTGGTCCGAACCTCGGGTTTTGACCAAGCGGGCCCGGGGTCGATGTTTTGACTTTTTGGAGGAAAATTAGGGAAATCTGTAATTATTCATTAAAGTTGATTCCTTTAGCAATATTTGATATTATTGAGTTATTTTTGAATAGATACGAGTGGTTTGGAGGTGAATTCCAAAGGAAAAGCTGTGATTGAGAATTAAGTGGCCTTCGGAGCGAGGTAAGTGTCGTGTCTAACTTTGGCTTGAGGGAATAGGCATTATGTGTTCATTTGCTATGTGTTTGGTTGTTAAATACGATTTATAGGTGAGGTGACGAATATCTATGCGTCGTTGTCGAGTCATAACATGCGAGTGAAATTCTATTCTTGTCTATTTTATAGCCTTAAATTCTACTATCCATGCTTAACGAATTATTTGAAATGTTGGGTGACTTATATCTGGTTTCACTGAAATTTGGTAACTTTCGAATATTGATTCAAGGTTGAGGTTACATTGTGCTATTGATTATGGGTAAAATACTGGTTTCTTTGTGATGCTCCTATCTATCTGTTGTTATTGGTTCTGTGATTTGTGAGGAGGAGTGTAAAGCATGAAGGGTGATGTCGTGCCGTGATATGTGAGTGTTAATGCACGAAGGGCGATGCCGTGTATATTACGAAAGGTTTAATGCACGAAGGGTGATGCTGTGCCATTCTATTTATTTATTTGGTGAGGTTGAGAGTAGAAGCATGGAGGGTGATGCCGTGCCGTTCTATTTATTTATTTGGTGAGGTTGAGAGTAGAAGCATGGGGGGTGATGCCGTGCCGTTCTATTTATTTATTTGGTGAGGTTGAGAGTAAGAACACGAAGGGTGATGCCGTGCTGTTCTGTTTATTGTTTTGGTGAGGTTGAGAGTAAATGCACGAAGGGTGATGCCGTGCAATTTTCCTTTGCTTTTTTATTTGCTCAATTCGTTTAAGGATTTTCGGTTTAATTCTGTCTTTTCATTATTCTCACTATTTATATTGTATTCCCCCACTGTATGCCCCCTTCCCATTATTTCTACGTTATTTCTTTATTTACCGTTGTTGCCACTAGCATGATTATACTGTTCAGGTTATATGTGGGTGTCTTGTCCTAGCCTCGTCACTACTTAGCTGAGGCTAAGCTCGACACTTACCAGTACATGGGGTCGGTTGTACTAATGCTGCACTCTGCACTTTCTGTGCAGATTTTGGTACCGGTTTAGATTGATCGAGATTTTGCTATTGGTCCGATGTCCGAAGACTCAAGGTAGATCTGTCGGCGTTCACAGACCTTGAAGTCCCCATCTATCTTTTATGTCCTACTATTTTCCTTCATTCGGGCAGTTGTATTTCTTTCAGACTATTACTTGTAGTAAATTCTAGAATGCTCGTGAATTGTGATTCCAGATCCGGGTGGTAGTAATTAATACAGTTTCATGATATTTCGCACTTATTATATTTCATTTTAGTTAATTATTGATACTTACTGAATGGGAATAAGGAATTGGTTTAATGACTCTCTAACATTGGCTTGCCTAACAAGTGAAATGTTAGGCGCCATCACAGTACTGTCGGTGGGAAAATTTGGGTCGTGAGAGTTGGTATCAGAGCCATGTTGCCTAGGTCTCATGATTCACAAGCAAGCTTAGTAGAGTCTGGAGGATCGGCATGAGGACGTCTGTGCTTATCTTCCAGAGGCTATGAAGTTTAGGAACAAGTTTCACTTCTATTCTTCTCTGTCGTGCGATTTTGCGTTCTCAATGTTGATTGAACTCTTCTACTCTTATTCTCTCGTAGATGACGAGAACACGTACCGCTTCCTCAGCTGAGCAGTAGCCAGAGCCTCCAGTAGCAGCTGCTACACGTGGCGGAGGTCGAGGCCGAGGCCGTGCCAGAGGCCAGGGCAGGGGCAGGACTCAGCCCAGAGCCCGAGCAGCAGCCCCAATAGTGTAGCCTCAGATAGAGCTTGAAGAGGGGGTTCCAACCCTGACTATTCCTACCAGACCAGCTCAGCTTCCTGAGGGGTTCATTGCTACCCCAGTACTTAAGGATGCTTTGGTCCGTTCGGTCGGCCTTATGGAGAGTGTGGCCCAGACTGGTGCATTTCCCATGGCACCAGCAGTCTCTTAGGCTAGATAAGGAGCCCAGACTCCTACCACTCTCACTGCGGAGCAGATTGCTCCCCAGTATCAGGCTCCAGCAGCTCAGCTAGTCGAATTAATTCAGCCGGTTATTGCGGCACAGGTCGGAGATGGGCCAGTTATGTCTTCTGATGCTTTATGGGGTCGATTTTGCTGCATTTCAGATGACTGGTTCCGCCAAGAAATGGTGGAGAGATTACTTGTTGACCAGACCAGCTGGGTCGCCTGCTCTTACTTGGGACCGGTTCTCTCAGCTCTTCATAGAGAAGTTTCTGCCTATCACATTGAGAGAGGAGCGTCGTTGTCAGTTTGAGCATCTCCAGCAAGGCAGTATGACTATTACTCAGTATGAGATTCGTTTTGTGGATTTGGCCCGTCATGTTATTCTTCTGCTTCCCACCGAGAGAGAGAGAGAGAGAGAGAGGAGGTTTATTGATGGACTTGCTCAGCCTATCAGATTGCATATGGCTAAGGATACTGGGAGTGAGATTTCTTTTCAGGCGGCTACTAATGTCGCCAGACGAGTCAAAATGGTTTTTACTCAGGGAGGTCAGGGGTCTAACAAGAGACCTCGTCATTCCGGTGAGTCCAGCGATGGCTCATCTAGAGGCAGGAGTACTTTTGGTAGAGGCCATTGTCCCAGGCCATTTCATTCAGTGCTCCAGGCATCCCATGGTGCTTCAGGTGGTCGTGGCCCTCAGATGCATTATTCCGACCAGCTAGCCTACAGTGCACCACCAGCCTCTATTAGTGCACCTCCACTCCAGAGTCATCAGGGTGGTTATTCAAGTCGACAGGGTCAGCAGTCACAGCAGCCGAGGTTATGTTATACTTGTGGTGATCCAAGGAACATTGCTAGATTTTGCCCTCGGGTAACGGGCAGCTCACAGTATCAGGGTTCTCGTGCCATAGTTCCGGCACCAGTTGCTGTACCACCTGCTCAGCCAGCCAGAGGTAGGGGTTAGGCAGCCAGAGGTAGAGGCCAGACTGCTAGAGGTGGAGGTCAGGCTGTTAGAGGTGGAGACCAGCCAGTTAGAGGTTATCCCAGGGACGTAGTTCAGGGTCGTGGGGCCCAGCCCCTGTGTTATGCTTTCCCAGCCATGCCTGAGACTGAGTCATCTGACGTTGTTATCACAGGTACTGTTTCAGTTTGCAGTAAAGATGTTTCAGTTGTATTTGATCCGGGATCTACTTACTCGTATGTGTCATCCTATTTTGCTTCTTATTTAGTTGTGCCCCGTGATTATTTTAGTGCTCCTGTGTATGTGTCCACGCCAGTGGGGGATGCTATTGTTGTAGATCGTATTTATCGTTCGTGTGTGGTCACCATTGGGAGTCTTGAGACTCGTGTAGATCTTCTATTTCTCTACATGGTTGATTTTGATGTCATATTGGGTATGGATTGGCTGTCACCTTATCATGTTATATTAGATTGTCATGCCAAGATGGTGACCTTAGCCTTGCAGGGGTTGCCTCGATTAGAGTGGAAAGGGACTTTTATCCATTCTACCTGCAGAGTTATCTCTTATGTGAAGGCTTGGCATATGGTCGAGAAGGGTGGTCTAGCTTATTTGGCTTATGTCCGTGATTCTAGTGTGGAGGTTCTATCCATGGATTCAGTGCCAGTTGTTTGTGAGTATC
>AWOL01S0010786.1:199130-261212 GCA_000715115.1 Nicotiana otophora | reverse complement strand
GTTCTATTTGATCCGGGATCTACTTACTCCTATGTGTCATCCTATTTTGCTTCATATTTGGCTGTGACCCGTGATATTTTGAGTGCTCCTGTGTATGTGTCCACGCCAGTGGGGGATGCTATTGTTGTAGATCGTATTTATCGTTCGTGTGTGGTCACCATTGGGAGTCTTGAGACTCGTGTAGATCTTCTATTTCTCTACATGGTTGATTTTGATGTCATATTGGGTATGGATTGGCTGTCACCTTATCATGTTATATTAGATTGTCATGCCAAGATGGTGACCTTAGCCTTGCAGGGGTTGCCTCGATTAGAGTGGAGAGGGAATCTTGGCTATTCTGCCAGCAGGGTTATCTCTTATGTGAAGGCCCGGCATATGGTCGAGAAGGGGTGTCTAGCTTATTTGGCTTATGTCCGCGATTCTAGTGCGGAGGTTCCTTCCATGGAATCAGTGTCGGTTGTTTGTGAGTTTCTAGAGGTGTTTCCTGTAGACCTGCCGGGGATGCCACCCAACAAAGATATTGATTTCTACATTGATTTGGCTCCGGGCACTCAGCCCATTTCCATTCCGACATATCGCATGGCCCCGCCAGAGTTCAAATAATTGAAGGAGCAGTTGTAAGATTTTCTTGATAAGGGCTTCACTAGACCTAGTGTCTCGGTCTGGGGTGCACCTGTGTTATTTGTAAAGAAGAAAGATGGATCGATGAGGATGTATATAGATTATCGGCAGTTGAACAAAGACACTATCAAAAACAAGTATCCATTGCCGAGGATTGATGATTTATTCGATCAGCTTCAGGGTGCCCAAGTGTTTTCGAAGAATGATTTGAGATCTGGCTACCATCAGTTGAGGATTAGGGTATCTGATGTCCCTAAGATAGCTTTTCGGACTCGGTACGGGCATTTCGAGTTTTTAGTGATGTCATTTGGGCTGACAAATGCCCTAGCAGCAGTCATGGATTTGATGAATCGGGTACTTAAGCCTTACTTGGATTCCTTTGTAGTTGTGTTTATTGATGATATCTTGATCTACTCTCACAGTCGAGAGGAGGATGAGCAGCACCTTCATATCATTCTTCAGACTCTAAGAGACAGCCAGTTATATGATAAGTTCTCAAAATGCGAGTTTTGGTTGAGTTTAGTTGCTTTCTTGGGTTACGTTATATCAGCAGAGGGTATTCAGGTGGATCCTAAGAAGATTGAGTCAGTTCAGAACTGGCCCAGACCCACATTAGCTACAGAGATCCGTAGTTTCCTGGGTTTGGCGGGCTATTACCGTTGATTTGTGGAGGGGTTTTCATCCATAGCAGCCCAGTTGACCAGATTGACCCAGAAGGGTGCCCCGTTCAGGTGGTCAGACGAGTGTGAAGCGAGCTTTCAGAAGCTCAAGATAGCTTTGACTACGGCACCGATATTAGTGTTACCCACAAGTTCAGAATCTTATACAGTATATTGTAATGCATATCGTATTGATCTAGGTGTGGTGTTGATGCAGGGTGGCAAGGTTATTGCATATGCTTCCCGGCAGCTGAAGGTTCACGAGAATAATTACCTTTTTCATGATCTAGAGCTGGCAGCCATTGTTCACGCGCGGAAGATTTGGAGGCACCATCTTTATGGCGTTCCATGTGAGGTATTCACTGATCATCGGAGCTTGCATTATTTGTTCAAGAAAAAAGAATTCAATTTGAGGCAGAGAAGGTGGCTGGAGCTATTGAAAGACTATGATATCACTGTATTGTACCATCCAGAAAATGCCAATATGGTGGCCGATGCATTGAGTAGAAAAGTAGTGAGTATGGGCAGCCTTGCTTATATTCCAGTTGGTGAGAGACCACTAGCATTGGATGTTCAGGCCTTGGCCAACCAGTTCGTGAGGTTAGATGTTTCTGAGCCCAGCCGTGTCCTAGATTGTACGGTTGCTCGGTCTTCTTTGTTTGAGCGCATCAGAGATCGGCAGGATAACGATCCTCATTTACTTATCCTTAGAGACACATTGCTGCACGGTGGTGCCAAGCAGGTTACTATTAGAGCTGACGGAGTTTTGTGGATGCAGGGTCGTATTTGTGTGCCTAATGTGGATGGGCTTTGTGAGTTGATTCTTGAGGAGTCCCACAGTTCCCGGTATTCTATTCATCCGGGCACCGCCAAGATGTATCAAGACTTGAGGCAGCATGATTGGTGGAGGCGAATGAAGAAGGACATAGTTACCTATGTAGCTCGGTGCCTAAATTTCCAGTAGGTAAAGTGTGAGCATCAAAGACCTGGTGGTTTACTTTAGAGGTTAGACATTCCCGAGTGGAGGTGCGTATCACCATCGATTTTGTTGTTGGACTCCCACGGACTCTGAGGAAGTTCGATGCAGTTTGGGTCATTGTGGACAGGCTGACTAAGTCAGCGCATTTCATTCCTGTGGTAGTTACCTATTCCTCGGAGCGGTTGGTAGAGATTTACATTCGTGAGATCGTCCGTCTTCACGGTGTGCCCGTGTCTATTATTTCTGGCCGAGGTACACAGTTTACCTCGCACTTTTGGAGGTTAGTTCAGCGTGAGTTGGGTACATGGGTTGAGCTGAGCACAACATTTCATCCTCAGACGGACAGGCAATCCGATCGTACTATTCAGATCTTGAAGGATATGCTCTGCGCTTATGTTATAGACTTCGGGGGATCGTGGGATTATTTCTTGCCCCTTGCAGAGTTTGCCTACAACAACAGCTACCAGTTGAGAATTTAGATGGCTCCCTATGAGGCATTATATGGTAGGCGATGTCGGTCTCCAGTTGGGTGGTTTGAGCCGGGAGAGGATCGGTTGTTGGGCACAGACTTAGTACAGGATTCCTTGGATAAGGTTAAGATTATTCAGGATCGACTTCGCACAGCTCAGTCCAGGCAGAAAAGTTATGCCGACCGTAGAGTTCGTGATGTTGCATTCATGGTTAGAGAGAGAGTGTTACTTCGGGTATCACTCATGAAGGGTGTAATGAGGTTCGGAAGAAGGGCAAGTTGAGCCCTAGGTATCTCGGACCTTTTGAGATTCTGGAGAGAGTGGGAGAGGTGGCTTACAGGCTTGCATTGCCACCTAGTTTAGCAACGGTTCATCCGGTATTCCATGTGTCCATGCTTCGAAAGTATCACGGTTATCCGTCCCATGTGTTAGATTTCATCTCAGTCCAGTTGGACAAGGATTTGACTTACGCGGAGGAGCCGGTGGAAATTCTAGCCCGACAGGTTCGCCAGTTAAGATCAAAGAGTTACCCTTCAATTCGAGTACAGTGGAGAGGTCAGCCTATTGTGGCAGCTACTTGGGAGTCCGAGTCCGATATGCCGAGTAGATATCCCCATCTTTTCACCAGTCCAGGTACTTTTCAATGTCCGTTCAAGGACGAATGGTTATTTTAGAGGTGGAGAATGTGATGACCCAAAAGGTCATCTTATGTTTTAGAAATCGAATCTGCGCTCTTAAGCCTTAAAAATCTTATTTTTAACCTCCTCGATTTACGTGCACAGTTTGGGCAAGTTTTCAGAAAGCTTTTATGTTGAAAACTAATGACAATAAGAATTTTTACCTTAAAAGTTGATTTTAGTTTGATTTTGGTCAATATTTTTGGTAAACGGGCCCGAATCCGTGTTTGACGGTTCCGGTGGGTTCGTATCGAATTATGGGACCTGGGCGTATGCCCAGAATCGAATTCGGAGGTCCCTAACTTGAGTTATGAATTGTTGATGAAAATCAAAAGTCTGCAAATTAATTATTTTTAAGAATTGATTGATGTTTGGCATTATGAGTAACAGGTCCGTATTTTGGTTCCGGAGGTCTGTACAGGTTCATTATGATATTTAAGACTTTTTTGTGAAATTTGGTGAGAAACGGAGTTGATTTGACGTGGTTCGGACCTTCGGTTGAGAAAATAGTAACTTTAAAGTGTTCTTGAGAATTTCATTTGATTTGGTGCTAAATTTAGAGTTCTAGGTGTTATTTTGGCGATTTGATCGTGCGAGCAGGTCTGTATGATATTTTTAGACTTGTGTACATGTTTAGTTTGGAGCCTCGAGGGCTCAGGTGGGTTTCGTATAGGCCACATGATATTTTGGACTTGGGAAAAATCTGGATTTCTGCAGATTCTGGTGTCTGGCATATCTTTCTTCGCGTTCGCGAAGGTCCTCTCGCGAACTCGAAGAGTAAACTGATGAGGCAGAGACTTCTTCTTCGCAAATATGAAGGATTGGTCGCAAACACGGAGTGATGGGGGATTTACCCTTCGCGAACGCGACTGGCTCAATGCGAAGCATTTGGGGACCTGGGGGGGAGGGAGTTTGGTTGTTCCTCCATCGCGAACGCGAGCAATGTCTCGCGAACGTGAAGGTCAGGGGTGAGTAACCATCGCGAAAGCAAGATGGGTCTCGCGAACGCGAATCTTGGCAGCCAATACCCTTCGCGAACGCGACAGTGGCCTCGCGAACGCGATGCACACTATCGCCCAGTGCATAAAACAGAATCAAACACGGGTTTAAGCCATTTCTTCAACATTTTTCAAGAACCAAACGGGTAGAGGCGATTTTCAAGAGTCGTTTTCTTCCCCAAAGCATTGGTAAGTGACTCTAAATCATTTTCTTTCAATTACCCATTACATTTCTTGTATTATGAACCTAAAATCTAGGGTTTTCATGGTAGAATTAGGGGTTAGGGTAGAAACTAGAGATTTTGGAAATTTGGGGATTTAGACCTCAATGCGAGGTCGGATTCCAAAACCAATTATATATCCGGGTTCGGGGATGAATGGGTAAATGGATTTTGGTCCGAACCTCGGGTTTTGACCAAGCAGGCCCGGGGTCGGTTTTTTGACTTTTTGGAGGAAAATTTGGGAAATTTGTAATTATTCATTAAAGTTGATTCCTTTAGCAATATTTGATATTATTGAGTCATTTTTGAATAGATACCAGTGGTTTTGAGGTGAATTCCAAAGGAAAAGTTGTGATTGAGAATTAAGTGGCCTTCGGAGCGAGGTAAGTGTCGTGTCTAACTTTGGCTTGAGGGAATAGGCATATGTGTTCATTTACTACGTATTTGGTTGTTAAATACGATGTATAGGTGAGATGACGAGCATCTATGCGTCGTTGTCGAGTCATAGCATGCGAGTGAAATTCTATTCTTGTCTATTTTATAACCTTAAATTCTATTATCCATGCTTAGCGGGTTATTTGAAATGTTAGGTGATATATATGTGGTTTCACTGAGATTTGGTAACTTTCGAATATTGATTCAAGGTTGAGGTTACATTGTGCTATTGATTATGGGTAAAATACTGATTTCTTTGTGATACTCCTATCTATCCGTTGTTATTGAATCTGTGATTTATGAGGAGGAGTGTAAAGCACGAAGGGTGATGTCGTGCATGCATTATTTATATTGTGAGGAAGTGTGTAAAAGCAAGAAGAGTGATGTCGTGCCGTAATATGTGAGTGTTAATGCACGAAGGGTGATGCCGTGCCGTTCTATTTATTTATTTGGTGAGGTTGAGAGTAAAAGCATGAAGGGTGATGTCGTGCCGTTCTATTTATTTATTTGGTGAGGTTGAGAGTAAAAGCACGAAGGGTGATGCCGTGCAGTTTTCCTTTGCTATTTTATTTGCTCAATTCATTTAAGGATTTTCGGTTTAATTCTAGCTTTTCATTATTCTCACTCTTTATATTGTATTCCCCCACTGTATTTTCCCTTCTCATTATTTTTACATTATTTATTTATTTACTGTTGTTGCCACTAGTATGAATATACTGTTCAGGTTATATATGGGTGTCTTGTCCTAGACTCGTCACTACTTCGCCAAGATTAGGCTCGACACTTACCAGTACATGGGGTTGATTGTACTAATGCTGCACTCTGCACTTTCTGTGCAAATTTTGGTACCGGCTCAGATTGATTGAGATTTTGCTATTGGTCCGTTGTCCGGAGACCCAAGATAGATCTGTCGGCGTTCACAGACCGTAAAGTCCCTATCTATCTTTAATGTCCTGCTGTTTTCTTTCATTCAGACAATTGTATTTCTTTCAGACTATTACTTGTAGTAAATTCTAGAATGTTCGTGAATTGTGACTCCAGATCCGGGTGGTAGTAATTAATACAGTTTCATGATATTCCACACTTATTATATTTTATCTTAGTTAATTATTGATAATTACTGAATGGGAATAAGGAATTGGTTTACTGATTCTCTAACGTTGGCTTGCCTAGCAAGTAAAATGTTAGGCGCCATCACGGTCCCGTCAGTGAGAAATTTTAGGTCGTGACACTATAGATTAATCTCCTCTCTTTAAAATAACAGTTGAAACTTTCTAAAATAATGCCTGATGCCTGATGCCTTTTTATTAAAATATGGTCGGATAAAAATTTTCCAAAACATTCAATCTCCGAGTCGGGTGTACGATCGCTAATGGGATCACGAAACAGGTATGCGTCCGGAAAGTGGACAGCGAAATAGTTCTCCAAAACTGGGATGGTCTGATCAAGTCTGCGGCCGATTTTGCAGTCCGCGAATCGATTCTGCAGCACGCAGATCGATTTTGCGGTCCGCGAATGTCCTTTCAAAATTTTCCCTTGTTGATACGCAATGGATATACGGTACGTGAAACAGTTACGTGGTCGCATATTGGACTGCGAAATGACCTTCAAAATTAAGCTTCTTCTGGTTCTGTTTTCAGCAGAACAGATCTGCGGTTGCAAAATAGACCGCAGAAATGCCATCTTCTGCAAATTTCTTTCTACCAACCCTGCGATACATTACAAGTCCAAAAATTCATACCGCGCTACAATCGTCCAAAACACATTAGCGTACCTTAGTACTATAAACCTCAAATTTTCGGCGAACTTTTACGAGGCCTCACACTGAAGTTATTTAGTAGTTTAAGTTTGAGTCATTATTCTTTATTTGTAACCTATATTACTTACTGAGAAGTGTAATTTTGAAGAGTTTGTTTGGCTTCCTATGCCAGATTTTATAGTCTGGAAAGGGATAGCTACAATTGGATTGATTATAGGGGAAAAAATACTAGAGTTTATGATTCCTTTGGTCATTGAGTTGTAACTTAAAATCGCTTTTTGAAGTTAGTGAAGTTTCGAGGCAAATCCTACGAGGGTAGGTTGTGGTTTTTACTCCCTCGAGCAAGGAGGCTTTTCATGTAAAAAATTATTGTGTTGCTTAATTTTCACACTTCATATTTTGTTTGTGTCTGAAATACATAAGTTAAAGAATCAGGTCATTTAATACGTAAAAGTTTGGCAAGACATAATTCACCCCTCTTGTATCTAGGTCGTTCTAAAAATAACATATATGTAGATGGTCAAATAATTTGATTGTGTAAAAGTGCTTTACTTTATGAATAATAGAAATTATATCTAAAATTAGTCTCTCTAATTTTTTGAAAAAATATCTTTTGGTTCTTGATATCATTCGTGAACAACTTTTAAGTCTTTATTATATGTCTGAACCTTTCTAATAGATTGGCGAGTTCTAACAGAATAAATGGATGTCTCCCAATTCTGGAAGAACTTCACACTATAGCTAATTGAGAAAGTTCAAATTACCTTAGAGCATGTTTGGAAAGTCACCTACGAATTAGATTTGGGTGTAATTACACAATTTGACATGTTTATCTCGCCAAGTAATTACTTAGTCAGTATGGAATTAGGTGTAATTGGAGAGGTGTAATTACACTCTCCAATTCTTAAGGGGGAGGTGAGAATTTATGGTAATTACACTCTGTAAGTACAAGGTTACTTCTTAATTTCTTTAATTTTAATTTTAATTTTAATTTATGTCTTTATAAATTTTTATTTCCATTATTTTTTATTTCTTTTTAATTTTAAAATATATTTTTCTTTGTACATTATTTATCTTTTATTTTTCTGTCTTTCCTTCTTGTGATTCGACGTAATTGCTCGTATATTTTATTTCTTATTTTTTTTATTTTCTTCATTTAGCGTAACTGCGTTATTACTCTACTTTTGTTTTTTATATCACACCTCCTAATATTAAAAATAATGAGTCATTAACAAATATGGCATATAATGAGTGATGTCATTAAAGTAGAATTTCATTGTTGAATGAGGTTATAAACTTATTATGTTTCTTAATCTTAAGTTGTATTGAAAATTATTTTTATTATGTTAGATTTTGACATATTTTAAACTATGTTTTGGGATAAAATTGTGTTATATTTGTGGTTCCAATTTACTTATTTTAGTAATATTGGCTTGTTATTTCACATTGCATATTGTTCATTTTTTATTTAGAATTGATAGATTAGTTTTGTCAAACATTTGAATAATGCTATGACATTATATTTATAAATATTAATTTATTTTATCAAACATGCATTCCGTAATATTTTTACAAAACATATATTTTTAGTTCTTATAATTAATTAAACTAAATTTTATTAATTTGAAAAATATAGTATATCAATTATTTTTACAATATTAAATATAAATATATGATTACTAATTAATGTATATTAAAGAAAAAATAGGCATCTTAAATACCAAATCTAATAATCATTCATACTTATAAAAAATTATTTATAGGCATATATTTATTATATGATCTTTTAAGTTTTGATATTACTTCATTTAAAATTTAATCTAACTATGTAATTATACTAGTACAACGAAACAATACGCTTGTAACTACACTGTAATTACGTTATGGCAAATAAATAGGTAATCGTAATTACTATATTGTATAATTACTACCCTAGCAGTTACCCCAATTTCAATTATCGGGTGGCTTTCCAAGCATACCCTTAAAAGTAGCTCGAAAAGGCACTCTTCAATTCGGAAGGAGAATTGCTTTATCTTACCATACCCGATTACCTTACTGCCTTGCTCTTAGCAATTTTTCCAAGATGTTACAAGAGAAGAGGTGCTCTTTTACTACTTCGACTTTTCAATGCTTGATTTGTTTGTCCAGAGATAATTCTACTGTAGGTAAATTTATAATAGAGCTGATTTTGAAGGAAAAGGAAAAAATGACAGATTGAAGATAGGGGCGGCAATATTGATCAAAAATATATTGTAACTCATCCAATATTATTGATGGGCTAATTTGGGCATCGCCGTGACAAAAATCAACAACCCGTGAATATGCCCAAACTAATTAACATGCCACACTTCAACCCCTTTCTGTTTTCTTTGTCGTCTTTATCTCTGGTTTTAACTTAAGACCCTCCAAAAGAAAAAATGCAACATTCTTGGGCAAGTTACACACATAGTCAATTTCAGGGATGTTTGTATACAGGGTGAAATCGAGTTCGTGGTGCATCCTATCCTCCGACATGGTAAGCCAGGCTCAAGACATGGAAATAAAGAACTGAAGATCGAGCCCAAGTCCCACCGGGCTCTCAGGGGCAGGACGCCTGCCTTCTAGAATATCAAGGCCATGGCCCCGGAATCGGTTCTAGCCTCGAACGACTTCGAAGAAACATCGTCAGCATAACCAAAAGAAGACCGAAATATCCGTTACAGGCCGGATATTACGACGGGGATCTCGGTACGTATCAATAAGGAACCGGCAATCAGTGAATCAAGAGATTTTTTACCTTTTATAGCATTGTACCTAAAGTAGGACTCATCTACTATATAAAGGGGGTCTGATAATTCGTAAAGCACATGGTAACACGCACTCAAAAATAATACATTATTATTTTCTCTGTCTTGAATCTCTTGTTCCTTTTAATCGACACTGGTTGTGGTGAGCCCGGCTCGAAAGTGATTATTCCATCAAAGATGAAATTATCCAACTCGTTTGGTTTGAATTTATTTTATATTTATTTATCTAATAGCAACTTAATTTATCGCTTTGTATCAAGTTAATTCGCGTATCCTTAAAATCACTTACAAATTCAATTGTTATCCAATTTTGAGGGTAAACAGTTTGGCGCCCACCGTGGGGCTAAGGATAATAGCAGCGATTTGATACAAATTTCCGTAACACACCCTATTTTACACTTGTTCTTTCGAAATGTTAAACCCGCAGTCTGCCCCTCTAAACACGGATACGGAGTCCATCCACCATGGCGTAAACAACAATGTAGCACCCGATAACGAGGTGCCCCCAGTCGATCTCGGCTGAGTGCCGATGGCATATCCCATCGACGCCAGTTCGTATGTGGCCATCAATACAAATTTGCCTACCGATCCCGAGAACAACGTACGCAAGAAAGCCCGACCAATTGCCCAGAATACTCTCGACGGTGAAAACGATGGGATCAACTTGTGAGTGATCTTCGAAATGTTATAGGCTCAACAGGCGGCGATAGCCTAGTTGCAGAACCAAAGCCGAGCACCGAGCAGGGTTGAGCCCGAGCTATCCCGTGAAGTCACCCGCAGAAATGAACCGATCGTAGAGAGGCCGAACAAAAATGAATCGGGGACTAACCCCAATGTAAGGCCCCGTAAAATTTCGCAAAGGAATTTTAGTTTTCGTGGTGCCGAGGTTGACTTATGCGGTGATGATTGTAGAAATTCTTCGCGTCTCGAAACCTTTGGGTTGAATAGTACGTTGGGGAGTTGAAGAAATTTTTTAGAAGTGTAGGACATTTCTGCTGTCTATTCTGCGGTCGTAGAACTGGTCTGCGGACTATATACCGGCTGCAGACTGAAGCAGTAAGGTGGGAAAACATTTCAGACCATTATATGGTCTATTATGCGGCCGCATAATCGTTTTGCGTGATGCATAGCCCATCGTAGACCCAGCATGAAATTTTTCGGAGGGAAATTTTACGGCGCATTATGCGACCGCAGACCAGTCGCAGAGTGGGGCAGAATTGCCCAGTTCCGGAGGCCATTTTGCGGACCGCAAAAGCATTATGCAGTCGCATATGTGACCGCAGATCTGTGACGAGGCTCCATTTTTTAATTTTTATAACCCGACCCCATTTTGATAAATAGCCTTTGAGGCTTGTTTTGAAGGAAAAAATCTGATATTTTTAGAGAGAAGTGAGAGTGTTCTAGAGAGAGGAAGAAGCTCAAGTGCTTTATTTATCAAGATCTTGTTCAAGCTTTGAAATACAACAAGAAAATCTCACAAGATCTTAACTCAAGATGTAAGGTTCTAACCCTAGTTTTCAATTTCGAGTTTGGGGTAAAAGATGGGTGATTGGGAGTATGATTCTCGGGTGTGAGAGTATTATGTATACATGCATATACCAATAAGGTTTGTGTGAAGATTGTTGAGTCCAAATGGGTAAAGAATGGGTTGTGAAGTGAAAGAAATCTTGTGAAAGAACCTTGTAACCAATTTGTACATCTAGTGTTTGATAAAATGCTCAAATGAGCTGAAACCATGAATCTCTCCCTAATTATGGTTCAATTTTATTATATCTCTAGTTGATTGGAATTGGTAAAAGTGTTGGGACGTTGTGGTAATTTAAGGGAAGCTCAAGCAAGGTATGTTGGCTAAACTCCTCTCTTAGAATTGAATCCCATGGTATTCATGTAATTTATGTAAGTCCCGAATTGTTCATTATAAAATTAGCTATTCTGAATAAGCTTGTGCTGAAATATATATGTTCAATAGGTATCCCAAATGCTTTTATCATGTTATGTTATTATTTGAGAATGCGTTCAAAGTATGGGTTGTGCATTAAAAATGTTTCGACTTCAAGTCAAGTTCAAACAAAGGCTATTATGCCAAATTTTGTGAAACATTTCTATGTTCCTAAGACTCTTAATTTGCTCACATGTGTACTAAAAACCTTGATTTGAAATGCCTTGTTGTTGATAATAATGATGATGTTTGAAAGTGAAAAAGGTGAGCATGAAATACTAAATATGGCTGACGTGCCAAGAATGATTTTATAATTGTAGCCATTAGTGCCAATAAAATGAAAAGATGTGAAAGAAGTATGAAACGAGATGATTGGTAGAAAAGGATGATGTTGATCCATACATCATTGTGGTGAGAAGGCCTAGCCGATCGGGTCGTGATCGGACACCATGCCGCACACATGGTGGTGATGTGCTGGAAATTATAATTGAAATTGTGATTGTGGTTGATGTCTCAGATGAGACGGCCTAGCCGATCGGGTCGTGATCGGACTCCGTGCTAAGAGTACGGTGGTATTGTGAACGGTGGCATATTGGTACTAAAGATCTCCCAACTTAAAATATGGAAATTTATTTGAACATTGTCTTGGTCCTAACATGTGGTTTGATGTTGTTTGAGGCTTCCACTAATATTATGATTGTTCTTGCTTGTATTATTAATCGTTCTATTGAGAGGGTGTTTTGTCATTCATATTAGTACTATTCCATATGTACTAACGTCCCTTTTGCCGGGGGCACTGCATCTTTAATGGATGCAGGTGGTTCCACAGCAGGAGACATTGATCAGTGATAGCGGTACACCCTCTTCCCAGCTGATTTGGTGAGCACCACTTCATTTTGGGGTCATGTATCTTTTGTTCCTCGTGTATTGTGTTTGAGATATAGCTGAGGCCTTGTTGTCGGCACTATCACAGTTCTTTCGTATCTATTAGAGGCTTCGTCGACATAGTGTGGGTTGTATATTAGTGTTGGGGAAGTCAAACAAGTTATGTTGTGTTTGAATTACTTGTTCCACTTCAGACCATGAAAATGTATGTAATTTGAAACTTTAAAATGAAGTTACTAATGGTAATGAATTGGTATTGTATACATGATCTCTTTATTGTCTAATTAACAAAAATATGTATTATCTTTATTCATAAGTGAGTTTGGGTAGAAAGTATCTAACAGGCTTACTTAACCGGGTTCTCTCGGTTGAGCGACGGTCGCGCTCTCCGATTTCGGGGCGTGACACCCGAGATCATAAAAATGCTCGAGGAATTGACAAAACGGATAGAATTGGGGGAGAAGAAAATTGAAGCCAATGACAAAAAGGTGGAAACCTACAATTCCAGGGTCGATCAAATCTCAGGAGCACCTCTGATATTGAAGGGCCTAGATTCCAAGGAGTTTGTTCAAAAACCTTTTCTTCCGAGCGCAGTGCCGAAGCCGATCCCGAAAATGGTCTGCATGCCCGAAATTCCTAAGTACAATGGATTGACCGACCCAAATGAGCATGTGACCTTGTATACATATGCCATCAAAGGAAACGACTTGGAAGATGACGAGATCGAATTTGTCCTGCTAAAATAATTCGGGGAAACTTTATCCCACGGAGCTATGATATGGTATCACAACCTACCTCCTAACTCTATTGACTCATTTGCTATGCTTGCAGATTCATTCGTAAAAGAATATGCCGGGGCTATAAAGGTCGAGATCAGGAAGTCAGACCATTTCAAAGTGAAGCAGACGGAATTCGTATCCCAGTTTCAAATGGAACTGATGGACTTGCCTCCAATCGTAGACGATTGGGCCGTTCAAACCTTCACCTAGGGACTCAATGCTTGAAGCTCGTTGGCTTTACGGTAGTTGAAGCAAAATCTGGTGGAGTACCTGGCTGTCACCTGGGCACATGCATGGTATCAATCAAAAATCAGGGTCGAAGACGATTAACTCGGGGCCCTTTCTGAGTCCGTTTATCCCATCAGATCAGTTGACAGAGTCAGGAGAGACATTGATCGTGAAACAAGTTCGAACAAGGATCGGTATCAGCCATACAATACAGACAGAAGAGATAGTAGATCTGGGAAAAACACCATAAAAAGTGAAAGAATAAGTGACCGAGGTAAAAACAACCGGGGACTCATGAGCAAAAACAGTTTCGACAGGCCCATCGGACCGAAAGAAGCACCAAGACTATCGGAGTACAACTTTAACATCGATGTTGCCTCCATCGTATCCGCCATTATATGTATTAGAGTCACCAAATGGCCTTGACCTTTACAATCTGATCCTGACCAAAGGGATCCTAGCCTAATGTGCAAATATCATGGCACTCACGGTCACAGGATAGATGATTGCTGACAATTAAGAGAGGAAGTAGTCTGGTATTCAATAACGGGCATCTCCGAGAGTTCCTGAGCGACCGAGCCAAGAACCACTTTAGGAACAGAGATTCTGGTAAACAGACTGAATAGGAGGAACCTCAACACGTCATCAACATGATCATCAGTGGGGTCGATATTCCCCAGAGGCCGATGCTGAAACGCACCAAAGTATCTATCACAAGGGAAAAATGAACTCGGGATTATGTCTTGGAGGGAACCTTGTCCTTCAATGACGAAGACGCTGAAGGGATCGTGCAGCCCCACAACAATGCACTGGTAATATTAGTACTTATAAATAAATCCTGAGTTAAGCATGTATTAATTGATCCAGGTAGCTCGGCCAACATCATCAGATCGAGGGTCGTGGAACAGCTCGGCCTGCAAGATCAGATTGTGCCTACGGTCTGAGTCCTAAACGGTTTCAACATGGCATGTGAGACAACTAAAGGAGAGATAATATTACCAGATAACACCGCCGGGACCATTCAGGAGGCAAAGTTCTATGTGATCGAAGGGGACATGAGGTACAATTCTTTGTTGGGGAGACCATGGATTCACAACATGAGGGTAGTACCCTCGACTCTGCACCATATGTTGAAGTTCCCAACGCTGGGAGGAATAAAAATAGTTTACGGAGAATAACCGACCTCAAAAGAGATGTTCGCAGTCGATGAAGTGGTCCCGATATCCACACTTTTGACACCGAAGGAGCTGGGTCCAGTCACCAAGGGAGAAACCAAATAGAAACTACTGACACCGACTCTATCCCAACCGACGAAGCAGGAGATGGGCGAGGATGATGATTATAGGGTTCCTAGGTCTTTCGTGGTTCCCGATGATTTCGACGCTACCAAATCGACGGTCGAGGAACTGGAGCAAGTCGTATTGATCAAACACTTGCCCGATCAAAAAGTATACCTGGGCACGGGGTTAAATCCCGAGCTCAGGAAAAAAACTCATTCAATTTCTTATAGCTAAGGAAGATTGTTTCGCTTGGTCCCACCTTGATATAATAGGGATCCCGCCGAAAATAACCACTCACGGGTTAAGCTTGGACCCGCAGTTCCACCTGGTCAAGCACAAGAGGAGACCCCAGTCCGAGGTCAAACATACTTTCATCAAGGACGAGGTATGTGAACGCCTTAAAATAGGGTCCATCCGGGAGGTAAAATACCCGGACTGGTTAGCAAACGTGGTAGTAGTCCCCCAAAAGGGGAACAAATTAAGAATGTGTGTAGATTATAAAGATTTGAATAAAGCATGTCCTAAGGACTCTTTCCCTTTGCCTAACATCGATCGCATGATCGATGCGACGGCCGACCACGGGATCCTCAATTTTTTCAAAGCTTATTTCGGTACAATTAAATTCTGATAGACCCAGGTGATCAGGCAAAATATTCCTTCATCACCAAGTACGACACCTACCGTTATAACGTGATGCTATTCAGACTAAAAAACCTCAGCGCCACTTACCAATGCCTAGTAAATCGGATGTTCGAAGAACAAAAAGGAAAATCAATGGAGGTTTATAATGACGATATGTTGGTTAAGTCCCTATGAGCAGAGGACCATTTGAAACATTTGCAGGAAACCTTCAGCATATTGAAGAAATACAATATGAAGCTGAACCCGGAGAAATGTGCATTCAGAGTCGGGTCAGGTAAATTCCTCGAATTTATGGTATCCAACCGGGGAATCAAAATCAACCTCAATAAAATCAAGGCCATCAAATATATCACTGTTGTGGACAATGTGAAGGTCGTACAAAGGTTAACCGGATGTATAGTTGCCTTGGGACGGTTTATTTTGAGGTCATTCGACAAGAGTCACTGGTTCTTCTCACTGTTGAAGAAAAAGAATAACTTCTCACGGATCCCGGAGTGCCAACGAGCCTTGGAGGAGCTTAAGCGATATCTATCGATCCCGCCGCTGCTTCACACACCGATAACAGACAAACAACTGTACCTATACTTGGCAGTATAGGAGATAGTGGTAAGTGGCGTGTTCGTCCAGAAAGAGAAAGGTATGCAATTTCCAATTTACTATGTTAGCAGGACACTAGGCGAGGCCGAAACTAGATACCCTCACTTAGAAAAGTTGGCGCTCGCTTTGCTAAGCTCCTCTAGGAAGCTAAAACCGTACTTCCAATGTCACCCCATATGTGTCGTAACCACTTACCCATTAAGGAATGTAATGCATAAACCCGAGCTCTCAGGACGGTTGGCCAAATAGGCTATAGGGATCAGTGGGTACGATATAGAATATCGGCCTCAGACTGCCATTAAGTCTCAAACTTTGGCAGACTTCGTGGCCGACTTTACGCGGGACTTAATACCCGAGGTCGAAAGAGAGCTGTTGTTGAACTCAGGGACTTCTTCGGGAATTCTGGACTCTTTTTACGGACGGCGCCTCGAACTCAAAAGGGTCCGGACTCGGCATTGTATTGAAGCCACCAGCAGGTAATGTAATTAGACAATCTATCAGGACTGTGAAATTAACTAACAATGAAGCCGAGTATGAGGCCATGATTGCAGGTCTCAAACTGGCCAAAAGTTTGGGGGCAGAGGTGATCAAAGCTAAGTGCGACTCGCTCCTTGTGGTGAACCAAGTTAATGGGATGTTCGAAGTCAGAGAGAAATGAATGCAAAGATACCTGGATAAACTATAGGTGACGTTACATCGGTTTAAAGAGTGGACTCTACAACATGTGCCTCGGGATCAAAACAACGAAGTCGATGCCTTTGCTAATTTGGGATCATCGGTCAATGACGATGAGTTCAACTCAAGGGCGGTCATACAACTCATGAGATCGGTAGTGGACAAAGGTCACGCTGATATAAACTCAATAAGCCTAACTTGGGACTGGAGAAATAAATACATAGAGTAATTGAAGACCGAAAAACTACCCTCGGACCCTAAGGATTCAAGAACTCTACATACAAAGGCGGCCCAGTTCAGCTTGTCCGAACATGGAACACTGTTCCGGAGAACGTTCGATGGCCCACTCGCAATATGTCTAGGACCAGGAGACACCGAGTATGTTCTGAGGGAAATCCACGAAGGCATATGCAAAAATCATTCGGGCGCAGAATCATAAGTTCAGAAAATAATCAGAGCCGGTTACTATTGAATCGACATGTAAAAGGATGCGAAGGAGTTCGTACTCAAATGCGACGGATGTCAAAGGCATGTTCCGATGATTCATCAGCTCAGGGAGCTACTGCATTCGGTCTTGTAACCCGTGTCATTGATGAAATTGGGGATGGACATCGTCGGCCCCCTCCTATGGGCACCTGGTAAGGCTCAATTTATATTATTTATGACTGACTATTTTTCTAAATGGGTGGAAGCCCAGGCGTATGAGAAATTGAGGGAGAAGGAATTCATCGATTTCATTTGGGACCACATAATATGCCGGTTCGGGATGCTGACTGAGATCGTGTGCGACAATGGGAAACAGTTCATCGGTAGCAAAGTAAGCAAGTTCCTCGAAGATCATAAGATCAAAAGGATCCTATCAACACCCTATTACCCTAGAGGGAATGGGTAAGCGGAGTCCACCAATAAAACCATACTCCAAAACCCCAAAAAGAGGTTAACCGATTCCAAAGGAAGATGGAAAGAAATCTTGCCCGAAGTCCTATGGGCATACTGTATGACCTCAAAGTCTAGTACCGAGGCCACCTCGTTCTCATTAGTCTATGGCGCCAAAGCCTTAATACCTGTAGAAATCGGAGAATCAAGTCTTAGGTTCCGATTTGCAACCGAAGAATCAAACAACGAGACCATGAACATAAGCCTGGAACTGTTAGATAAAAGGCATGGAGTCTCCCTCGTCTGAATGGCTGCCCAAAAACAACAGATCGAGAGGTATTACAATCGAAGATCCAACCTTTGACACTTCAATGTCGGGGATTTAGTGTTGAGGAAGGTCACATTAAACACCCAAAACCCTAATGAAGGAGAGTTGGGACTGAACTGGGAAGGTCCGTATCAAATTATCGAGATCACCTAAAAAGGGTCGTACAAACTCGAAACAATGAACGGTGAAAAACTACCGAACAACTGGAACGTAACTCACTTGAAATGATATTACTGCTAAGGTACGACCCCGATCACTTCTTTTATTTATCTACATTTTGGGCTAACACTTGCAGGTAGCCATCAAATAGCGACACAATTTTTTAGGCCTAAAAGCACGCGTTGCACTCTTTTCCCTTGAACCGGTTTTGTCCTAAATGGGTTTTCCGACAAGGTTTTTAATGAGGCAACAATATTCGAGGCTTCTCTACGATCTACCTCGAACACTGGGGGGGCATTACTTGTGGAAAATAATTTTGGCAAGGAAAGAAACTCCGCGCTCAAATAGTCTAGGCTCAATCGATAGGTTTTACTGTAAGGGCCAAACGATCTAATAAACCATTCCCACATAGACCACCCGAGCATGGACACAAAGCTTGAACACATGTGTAACCTTTCATATTACGCACAAAACTGAAAGGAAGTTTCTACCTTGCGGATAAATATTTCGCCCTTTGAAATTTTTTCCTTATTACATTTGATTCTCCGAAGACATCGAGCCCAAAGGCCACCTCACTCGGGGACTGCCGCCCAATGCAGGTTCGAACATTCCGGGATAATAAAATCCAGGGGCATAAAGCTTATTTGGCAGTGCCCGAACTTTAAAGGCTATGGCCAACCCCATTCAGGAACGGTTATCTCGGTTAAGCCCGGATGACTCGAGGTAACAAGCCCACTGGGCAACACCCGAACTAGAAAGGCTACGACCGTACTAAAATGGCTCGGAGATGTCCAAGACCCATAACAAAAAAAAACAAGGCCTTCAAAGTTTCTAAACCGGTTCAAAAGGCTACCCTCGAAAAACTATAATCTAGAAAATTTCAAGTACTTTGCGGAAAGCTCGCAGTCATACCGAGCCCCCACGAGTCTTAAAGAAAATAATATCGAAGGCGAGGCCTCTTCCAACCTTCAAACGTGACTTGATTATTACATGCTAGGGCATTTCGATCTTTGCAAACATAAAGAATAAAGCGAAATGAAACAAGCTTAAAAACTGTCGATGGGAAAAGAAAAACAAGAAGCCTTATATATTATATATGAAAAGATCTTTACAAGGGCTCAACGGCCTTAACAAAAAAGTACAAAAGTACAAAAATACGAAAACAAAGAAAAATATACAAGGCACTTAGATGACCCAGTCTTCACCAGAGCCCGTCTCGTCACTAGGGTCTTCAGAGTCCCCTCCGCCCTCGGATCCGCTCGAAACCTCGGAGTCTTCTTCATCCTCGGTATACTCCAATTTCTTGGCCTCAGCTTCGAGCCCCTTAGCACTTTTGATCTCAGTGCTTAAATCGAAACCCCGAGCATGCATTTTCTTGAGGGCCTCCCTTCGGGACTACTGCTTCAGGTGCTCGACGATATCTTTCAGTCGGTCCTGGGCTACCTCAGCATCAGCCTTATACTGGGCCACATATTATCGGCATCAGCTTTGGTCACTTCAAGAACCGACTTGACCGCTTTGAGCTCCTTGGAAAGAGTCTCTCGATCGGAGACGGCCTAGCTTAGCTAAGACTGGAGCTCCTCCATTATTTGGGCCCGTGCCTTGGCATTTTCCTTTGTCGCCGAAGCTGGACCTCTGCTGAGGTCAACTGCGCCCGGGCAGTCTCCTTTTCTTAGGCCAGGCTGTCCATCCTGCCTTTCCATTCTTCGTCCTCGACCTTGACTGCATCCATCTCGGCTCAAATTTGGTCGATCCGATCGATCTTCTATTGTACCTGCAGGTCCCGACCATTAGTCACTGTATCTAGCTCATTGTAACTAACTTCAAATATTTTTACCTATTCAACCAGGTCAGCGTGTTCTTTTCGATCCACCTCCAACTTAGCTCGAAAGCTCTTAGCCTCTTCTTCACGTTGCTCATTGAGGAGCTTGTAAGTATCTCTCTTCTCGGTGAGCTCTCGGACATCGGCTTCAAGCTAGTTCAGCTCATCCCGATACCGAAGGAAAGTTTAATGGTGAAGCACTGAGGCCTACAAATACAAAGAAAAATGTTAGGATTATCTATGAGTTAGTCTGAGTACAAAAGGAGAAATTAAAGTCATCGAGAGATATCTGAAGTTACCCGGTTTAGCGCCTGTTATGCTTCGTTGAATAGGCAAGGCGCGTCTACCTTTTTCATCTTGGCTTGGTCTTCCTCGGTCACCAGGCACCGAAGGTAACTGGCCACCCCTATGGGGGCGGAGAGGACCCGGGAATCCTCAGGAACGGAGATGATGATGGATCACTTCCGATCAGGATCTACACTCGGAGCTGGGAGCCGGTTGATCAGTGTCGGGCTCGAGGAAGGACCTCTTGCTCCCGAAGATGGACTCTTCTTTGGCACCTCTAAGTCACCCAATCCAGTGACGTCATCTATGGTGGCAAAATCCACGCCATTAAAAAAGCTGCGAATGGGTCATCCGCCCTATGGCCCCCCTCGTTGGGGCATTATTTCACCATTTGGGCCTCATTATACATGGACTCAGTAAACGAGGAGAATTCGGTGATGTCTATCACACCGAGTTCTTCATCGACCTCCTTAGCTTGAGCCAGATTGACCTTGCCTCTCTCTGGTTTGGAGGCCCCTTGCCCTTTGAGTTGTGATGGAACACGAGCCACTAGAACAAAGGGTTCTTCTTCTTCTTCGGATTCATCTCTCAACCGATTGAGCGAATCCGAAGATGGTGCTCGAGCGGTGGCGCTTTATTTTGACTAGCGCACCAGCTTTCTTCTTGTTTTCTTTTTCTCTGAGCTCAGGGAACTCGAAGCCTTTTATCTTTTCTTCTCTTCGGCCTATCTCAGAGCAAGGGACTCGGTAGGTAAGCCCTTGCCACCGGCTGGAAGCCTCAGCTTGACATCCTTAGATAATCATGCAAAAAGAAGTAAAGGAAGTAAGGGTTTAATGATGAAGGGGGAATCCTAATACTACCTATTCAGGAAAGAAGTCTCACTATGGGAACGGGCCTCCTAATGGCCCTTTGAGAGCTTGCGCCATGAGCGTTCAGAGTATGGCATCTGTGATACGATACCCTCGATCCACTCCTTAAGTTGAGGGATAGTATTTAGTTCTCGAGCGACGCCTGCGCCACTACAAATCACCGATAAGAAAGAAGGAAATAAGTATAAAATCGACTTTCGAAAGTAAATTTGTACTTACGTGATGTATTCCACTTCTTGGGGAATGTTCTGCACTCAGCCGGTATCAAGTCCGAAGTGTTAACTTGGACAAAAAGGCCTTGCTAGCCCCGATCCTGGTCCTCATCAATACTCGAGAATGGGGCTTTACTGGCCCGACGCACAAGCTTTATCAATCCATCTCGGAAGATTCGGGGACTGTACAAGCGGATAAGATGGTCAATGGTAAACAAGCACCCATCGATCTTGTTCAGAAAGAACCAGAGAAGGATCACAATCCTTCAGAGCGAAGGATGAATCTAGCCTAGGCACACGTTGTACCTTCTACAGAAATCCAGAATAACCGGATCTACCGGGAACAATGTAAAGGGTTAAGTGTAAACACTTAGGTATCCCTCGACATGGGTGGTAATGTCTTCATCGGGGTCGGGGATCACTATGTCCTTATCAGCCCAATTGCATTCCTTTCTGATTGTAGGGAGGACATCTTCAGTGATAGAGCATATGTACCTCGAGAGCTCCTCACACCGGCCTTGTACGGAGGAAGGCTTTTCAACATTGAAATCAGCATTGACCAGGCATCCCCCGGGGACGAACATTTTCAAAGGAGGCTTCGGTACTGGTTCATCAATGGTAGTGCGTGAAACAGTCTCCTTGGCCTCAGTAGCAGGTCGCGAAGTAGAAGGGGCTTTTCGAGAACGATTTTGGAAGTCTTTGCCATTTCCTTAAAAAATGGAGGAAAATGGAGAAAGAAAGGAAGTTGGAGGATTGTGCTTGCTGGCTTGAGATGAAGATGAACAAGAGTTCTTGCAAAGGATCTCAAATAATTGGAGTAAAAGTTCTAGAAAGTATCGAAATCTTAAAGGTACGAGGTTAGAAGGTTTGAAGTAAAGTTAAAATGAACAAAGGAAAAGGTATTTATAGTATTTCAGCAGCGGTTCACAACCAGGAATGGCCAACCGGCGGCTGACATGCATTTAATGCCAGTAAGACATGACTGAGGAGATGTTTCGGTTTTTTTGTCGTTTTTGTCACGGTGTATCTAAGTAAGAATCGGAAGCTCATGTCGTTTCTCGTCGTCTACTCTCCAAAAAATGAGGGGACTATTTGTATACGGGTGAAATCGAGCTCGCGGTGCATCCTAGCCTCTGACATGGTAAGCCAGGCTGGAGACATGGCAATAAAGGATTGAATATCAACCCCAAGTCCTACTAGGCTAGAACCCGGGGGCAGGATGCCTGCCTTCGAGAATATCGAGGCCATGGCCCCATAATCAGTCCTAGCCTCGAATGACTTCGAAGAAATATTGTCAGCATAGCCAACAAAAGACCTAAATATCCTTGACCGGCCGGATATTATGGTTGGGATCTCGGCACGTATCGATAAGGAATTGACAATCAGTGAATCAAGAGATTTTTTAACTTTTATAGAATTGTACCTAAAGTAAGACTCATCTACTATATAAATATAATAACCCAAAATGTCATCTTTAAATTTACTAATTAATTTTGTGTTTTAAGACCTCAAAAAGCACTATTTATCATTCCTCGACTTGCGTGCGCAGTTCGTAAAATTTTCCAGAAAGTTTTCAGGTGAAAAATGGATTAAATGTGAATTAGAGCTTTAAAACTCAACTGAGTTGACTTTGGTTAATATTTGAGCAAACGGACTCAGATCAATGTTTTGACAGTTCCGGTAGGTCCGTATCATGATTTGGGAGTTAGGCGTATGCCCGGAATCAAATTCCGAGGTCCCTAGCCCGAGATATGGAATTTTGATAAAAAATTGAAAGTTTAAGTTCAAATAGTGATCGAATGTCAAATTACTTGCAAACGACCCCGAGATAGAATTTTGATCATTCCAACAGCTCCATATGGTGATTTTGGACTTAGGAGCATGATCGGAATTTTATTTGGAAATCCGTAGTGGAATTAGGCTTGAAATGCCAAAAGTTAATTTTTTGGGAAGTTTGACCGGGGGTTGATTTTTTGATATCGAGGTCGGAATCCGATTCTGAAAATTGGAATAGGTCTGTTATGTTATTTATGACTTGTATGAAAAATTTGAATTTATTCTGAATTGATTTGATGTGTTTCGGCACAAGATATAGAATTTAAAAGTTCAAAGTTCATAGATTTTGATTTGAGGTGCGATTCGTCGTTTTGATATTGTTTGATATGGTTTGAAGCCTCGACTAAGTTTGTATGGTATTTTGGGACATGTTGGAATAATTGGTTAAGGTCCTGAGGGTCTCGGGTGGATTTCGGAAGGTAAACGGAATGGATTTCGGACAAAGAGTGCTGGAAATATTTGTTGCAGAAATTTCGCCAGAAATTCCTGGTGCATGGAGCCAATTTTGGAAGCTTATATCACGCATTTCATAAGGAAACAGAATATTTGCAAAACATAAAAGTTGTAGTTGTTTGATTCTAGTTTCCAGAAAGTTAAACCATTCATTATTTGAATATTTGTACAAAAAGTTATGATAGATTGAATGAAGGCTGGTAGAGCAGTTTTGCCAGAAATTTTTAATGCGTAGAGCCAACTTTGGAAGCTTATATCTCGCAATTCATAAAGATTAGGAAAATTTTTAAAACATGAAAATTATAGTCGTTTGATTTGAGTTTCCAGAAAGTTAAACCATTCATTATTTGGATATTTGTACATAAAGTTATGATTGATTGAAGTAAGACTGGTAGAGCAGTTTCTGGTGGACTTTTAGTGACAGATGGGCAGAAACTTAAGGACCAAAAATGGTCATTTCCTTCATTTCGTTTTGGATTTTTGGAGCATGGTTCTTGGGCGATTTTCACGGAAAAATATTGGGGTAAGTGTTCCTTATCCTATATTGTTTATATTTCATGCTTCCATACTCATTTACATCATGAATCCGTGAATTTATGGAAGCAAAATCAATTTGTTTTGCAAAATCTTCCAAAAACGAAAATTTAAGATTTGGAGGTCGAGTTGTTATCGGAATTTGATAAAATTGGTATGGATGGACTCGTAATTGAATGGGTTATCGGATTTTGTAAGTTTTGCCGGATTCCGATATGTGGGCAACACAGGCAAAGTTTGAGCTAATTTAGAATTTTATTGAAAAATGTAATATTTTCTTATGAAATTGATTACTATAATTTTTGTTGATTGTATCGAATTAATTATGACTAGATACGAGTCGATCGGAGTCGGAAAAATCAAAGAAAAAGCATAATACTTGGTTAAATTGGAGCAAGTCGAGATAAGTGACTTGTCTAATCTTGTGTAGGGGAAATTCCCCTAGGATTGATAATTGTAATGTGTGGAAAGTCGTGTACACGAGGTGACGAGTGTGTACACGGGCTAAATGTGAAACATTATGTTTTAAATTGTGTAGATCATTGTTGCGCATTAATTAAATTATTTCATTTTGTTATATTCTTCATTATTAATTTAATGTTTATATTTTTAAATTTGCTTAACCTTTTTCCTGCTAATTATTTTATCTGTTTAGTTGGAACTTGGTTTCTTTTATTCTGTGCATTATTTGAAGGTTGACTTTCTTTAAATTAAATATTATTAATTTGAAGTATTTGACATTTTTAAACTTGATATTGAAGCAACGTATTAAAGATTTTGAAATATTATTTCTTGAATATTTTTGTAAGATTTTTGTATTCATTGTGATGGAGCAGTGAGCTCTTTATTATGAAAAAATATTATTGTTGAATTATTTTGACATGAGCCGTGAGCTCTTTATTGTGGAAAAAGATTATTTATGATTTATTTTGGCATGAGCCGTGAGCTATTTATTGTGAAAAAATATTGTTGTTGAATTATTTTGGCAAGATAAATTATTTGAGCACTTGAGGTGAATATATTATGATATTGATACGCATGCGGTGGTATAAGGTCTGGGTATTTAAACGAATACAGTGAGATAAAGGTGGCTTGATACGCGTGGCTAGTAGGGGGAACTACTAGAAGTCATGCGGCGTGATAAGAATGGCTAAAATGCGGGATGCTATTTCGAAAAAAATATTTTCTTCCAAATAAATTGTGAAGGCTACCGCGGTGAGATAAGAAAATGAGATATTGTGAATTTGTTTATGATTTGGGACTATGAGGTGGTACCTCGGGAGTGCCCTTGTTGATGTTGATTTATGGCCGCAGTTGCCTTTGATTATTGTTGTGATTTTCTTAAAGTTGAAAAGAATTCTGTTTTGTTTCCAGGAGGTATTTATTTGCCTTTATTTGATGTAATTAAATGTGACATACTACTTAATTCATTTTCATTATCATTTTATCTTATAATATTGTTTAAACATTTTACCATGCCATTATTTATTCTCCAGTAGGGCCTGACCTGACCTCGTCACTACTCTACCAAGGTTAGGCTTGGCACTTACTAAGTACCGCTGTGGTGTACTCATACTATGCTTCTGCACATCTTTTTGTGCAGATCCAGGAACATCTTATCAGACCACGCATCAGTAAACTAGTTGTACGAGGAGATTTCGAGGTATATCTGCCAGCGTCCGCAGACTCCGGAGTCCCTTCTATCTTTCTATGTTGTCTTCCTTATTTGCTTTAGACTCTGATGTATAGAGACATAGAGAATAAATTCTTAGAAGCTTGTGACTTATTTCTACCGGGTTTTGGGAATTGAAATTGTTTGAATTGGTAGTTTATTTATTTCAGATATTTATTATTATTCCGCATTAATAGGCTTACCTAGTGTTAGAGACTAGGTGCCGTCACGACCTCCTACGGAGGGAATTTGGGGTCGTGACAATAAAGGGGGTTTGATAATTCGTAAAGCACATGGTAACACACACTCAAAAGCAATACATTAATATTTTCTCTGTCTTGAAGATCTTGTTCTTTTTAATCGACACCGGTTGTGGTGAACCCGGCTCGAAAGCGATTATTCCATCAAAGCTGAAATTATCCAACTCGTGTGGTTTCAATTTATTTTATATTTATTTATCTAACGGAAAAGTGCCAACAATACCCCTAACGTATTGAAAATGGCTCAAAAATACGTTCTGATAACCTTTTGGTCCGCAAATATCCCTAACGTTTATTTTTGGGCTCAAACTTACCCCTATATCTAACAGAAGGATCAATAATATCCCTAACGTATTAAAAATAGTTCAAAAATACCCTCTGTTAACCTTTTGGTTCGCAAGTGCCCCTAACGTTCGATTTTGGGCTCAAACTTACCCCTATATCTAATAGAACAAACTTGATCAATTTTTTGACTTTAACTTCGCCATGTGGCATTTTCTTAACCTACCACGTGTATTATTTGTATTAAATAAAACCCACCTGTATCTTTTAAAATATCTAACGACCCTGACCCGCTCCTATATATTTGGACGGTCGGCTATAAATAATTATATTCGCTAGTTAAATATATATAAACAATATACATTGATTATATATAAAATTATGTATATTATACATTAATATTTTAATATATATTTACATATTATTATTTTTAGGATAAATTATACGGTATAGTTTTTCCTATTAATTATGATCTATAACTCGAATATATTAAGCAAATCTAACAATGGAACGATAGTTTTTGCTAATATTTTAGCTCTATCGTTACATATTAAAACACTATTAATTCCCATTGAAAAGATCATGTGAAGTCCATTAATGTGCTAAGCAGTTGGATATGTATATAATAAAGGTGTTAAATAATTTCCTTTCCATCTGTTTCTTTGCTTCTCCGTTAGAATCATATAAATAGAACATTGTCATTTTTATGTTGGCAAATTAAAATTTAGATTTGTTAAATTTGTTAAGATCTGCAAAATTTGAAGGGAAAACTACCGTATAATTTCTCCTAAAAATAATATCATGGAAAATATATATTAAAATATTAATGTATAATATACATATTTTTATATATAATCCATGTATATTTTTTATATATATAACTAGCGAATGTAATTATTTTTAGCCGACCGTCCAAATATATAGGAGCGGGTCAATGTCGTTGGGTATTTTAAAAGATACAGGTGGATTTATTTAATATATATAATATACGTGGCGGATTAAGAAAATATCACATGGCGAAGTTAAAGTCAAAAAATTGACCAGGTTAGTTCTGTTAGATATAAGGGTAAGTTTGAGCCCAAAAACAAACGTTAGGGCCATTTGCGGACCAAAAGGTTAACGAAAGGTATTTTTGAGCCATTTTCAATACGTTAGGGGTATTATTGGCCCTTCTCTTAGATAAAGGGGTAAGTTTGAGCCCAAAAACAAACGTTAGGGGCGTTTGCGGACCAAAAGGTTAACGGAGGGTATTTTTGAGCCATTTTCAACACGTTAGGGGTATTGTAGGCCCTTTTCCGTTTATCTAGTAGAAACTTAATTTATCTCTTTGTATCAAGTTAATCCGCGTATCCTTAAAACTACTTACAGATTCAATTTTTATCCAATTTTGAGGGTAAACAATGCTATTTAGAGATTAGCCCATACTTATCTTGACCTGAAATTTTAAACTAAAAACCTTAACTCTAGGATAAATAATGACATTTTTGTCCTAAAAAATTGAACTGAAATACTGAAATGCAGGATGCACTGGCTAATTTCTAAATAGCAGCCTTTAGAGTGATTACCTGGTGTCATTTCTACTATTTTCTTGGCTAGCTGAGTTTTTATATGGAATTTTTACATGGTATAACTAAAATTATACATTATTTATCATAAATAAATACACTTTAAACTAATTATAATACATAGCTACATGTTGGATTTTATAGAAAACACCCTCTTTAAGGAATTTATAACCCTAAAGTGACTTTTTTCCCTCAGATCCAAGTGTATTTTCTCAGATCTGAGTGTATTTCTCATATTTGAGTATATTTTATTTCTTGTGGCCGAATTAAATACAACGAAATACATATTATGGCCAGATTTCGTTCGCCTGACCGGATGTTCGTAGATACAATGTGATAGTGTATTCTCAGATATGTTCATCTCCATTTTTTAGTGTTAATACAATATATACAGTGATTTGCTTGGCCGGAAGACATCATCTCCTGCGAACTTTCTTCTCTTCTTTGCTATTGACTATTGAGTCACATACAATGATACAAATATATTATATTTTGTACATATACACTCAAATTTGAGTGTATTCTGTATATCTCAATGCAAATACAGTTTATTTTTTGTATTTTCGCTTGTATTTATGTATTCCGAAGGTTATTTTTTGTGACAAATCCCTGTATTTTCTGAAATTTTGTTGCTTGATTATATCCAAATTAAATACAGTAAATTAAATACATTGTAAAAGCAGCTACGGATGAATATAGTGTGTTGAATATTGCCGAATATCACTATTTTGTGATTTTTTTGTTGTTTGAATACAATCGAATTGAATACAATGTAAAATATATAGTTAAGAATGAATATAGCTGAATTGAATACATACAACTAAATTCAATACTGTGAAATTGAATACAATATAAAATACTATATGAGAACGAATACATCTGAATTGAATATAGTGTATACAACTGAATTGAATACAACGACATACATCCCATGGCAAGCAATTAGTAGCTAAGGAAAGTAATTAACTAAATTATAACTATGCCCAGCAATAAACTTCTAAACTATAATTTTAAAAGTTCCCATTGTGGGTCCATCCCATCAAAATAAGAACGTGCCTATGAAATAAATCTTGCTTGACAACTCTTTCTTGGAGCCAAAGTTTGGAAATAAGTGGAGGAGATTAATACATCTCTTGTAGCATTCTTGGAGGCTACGTATTTTTCTCCTATAAAAGGAGGAACTCTCTCACTTCTTCAAACACAGCAAACAAATAAAGAGAAGTAATAGAAGTTAGAGAGAGTAATCCACAGATCGTAGCATGTGAGATAAATAGTGAGTCTGAGTAATATTGTTGTGAGGTATTTTAAATAAAGAGTGTTATTTCTTTCGAAATTATAGTAGTCTCTTGATACTACTAAAGTTGTAATATTATAGTGGTAATATTGCTCTGCTCGGGTATTGTATTTTACCCCGTTAAAAGGTTTGGTGTCTTTGTTACTCTCTTGTATTATTGTTATCTATTGTGGATATTATTCTTAGGTGGGGTATTATTTTTCCAACAACGTAGTATCAGAGCTATGGAAAATAATTGTCTGCTGTCTTTTCAGTACCCCCTTCTCATAAAAGATAATTATGAGAAATGGTGTCTATGCATGAAAGCCATTCTTGGCTCCAAAGATGTATGGGAAATCGTAGACAGAGGGTATGCAAAACCCGATAATGAGGAAGCTCTGCCTCAAAATAAAAAAGATGTCTTGCCAAAGACAAGGAAGAAGGATCAACAAGCCATCACGCTCATCCACCAATATTTGGATGATGACATGTTTGAGAAGGTGACAGATGCTACCGCCTCAAAGGAAGCTTGGGAGATTTTACAAAATTCTCTTCAAGGAGTTGACAAGATGAGAAAGGTAAAACTTCAAACTCTAAGGGCTGATTTTGAAGTTTTAAAGAATCTGAATGCATTTCGGATTATTGTTCAAAAGTGAAGGCTATTTTGAATCAATTAAGAAGATACGGGGAGGACATAAAAGATGTCCGTGTGGTAGAAAATATCATTCGCACTTTAACACCTAAATTCAATTTTGTGGTGTGTGTTATTGAAGAGTTTAAAGATATAGACTCTATGATGGTGGAACAGTTGGAGGGTTCTTTACTGGCCCACGAAGAAAATATCAAAAGGAGACAAGAAGTGCCATTAGAGCAACTTTATAAAACTCAGGCATCCTTCAAGGATTATGGAGGTGAAAAAAACTATCAAGGGAATGGACGGAGACTATGGCGTTCATCGAAGAGGAAGAAGTAATGGTAACAACTTTCAAAATGAAGTTAAAATCCACCAAACATTAGGAGGTTGTGGCCGTGGACAAAGAGGAGGAAGAGGATATGGCTACTACCAAGAAAATAATGGACAACGATATGACAAATCAAAAATTAAGTGTTATAATTATCATAAATTTGGCCATTACTCTTGGGAATGTCGTAGCAATGTCCTATTTTTATGAAAAGGGGTGACTTAATCTTTGCAGAATATATACAGCAGAGTTATTGATATTCATGAAAAAGTTTAACTCAACAAGACTGTTTCATATAGATGCAACCAACAATTAGATATAATCATGAGAATGTCATAATGATAACCCAGAAGTTGCCCTCAGAATTAGCAGATACATGCATAGAGAAGGAGAGCACTTAAACACTTAGACTTTCATGCTTCAGTTAAATGGTGTAGGATGTAAACTTTGAACTCTCAGGTTTTATCCCAATTAGGATTATCACACAGTGATCTCGACTATAAGACAAAGAGAATGCAGTAAACAATGTGTATAGATAAAGATCACAGTAGAATCATCAATGGAAATTATGATGTCTAAGTAAACATGAGAAGTCATAAGGAACATTACAGCTTAATCATGTTGACTATTTAGACTCTGAAATGAAAGTCATTTGAGGTCACATAACAACTTGATCAACATTAATTAAAGACTTAAAAGCATGGCAAGTGATCATCAATAAACAACATCTTATTATAAGATGAACATAAAATTTCTATACTAATTATAAGCATCATAAACTAACACGGTTAAACAAAAGAAACAGCATGTTCATAGTAGTCCAGTAAAACAATTAAAGAAAAGGGAGTGAAGGTATACTGACCTTCTCTAGGGCAGCAGACCAAATAGGACTCGTTTAGCCGTTAGGATCCAAGAACTCAAAGACTTCAACCAAATGAGTACCTCAGAGCAAAAATCAAAATTCAAGTAAGAGCTTAGCCTTAGTCGAATAAATTCTACAACTACTATATTGATTTTCTGCCTTTTTTCAAATGTTCTTAGTGTGTTTTTCTTCAGTGTTAGGTGGTGGTAGATGAGAACATTAAAGGTCCTATTTATAGTGCCATTTAAGACTCTAGGGTTTCACATATTCAAAATCGTGAGTGGAAAGTGACGAATGGTAGATGATGTGAGCACGATTGAGTGAAATTGAAAGAAACAGAGGGGGGAAATAGGGTCGAGTTTACGTGAGCATGAAGAGATCAACCGTTGAAGCTTTTGGACCAGTGGTTAAACCCTAATGTCCAGAGGTCACTGCGTTTGACCTCTGGACAAAGAATAATAACGGTGATGATAAAGAAACACCATATATGCCATGGATTTAACAGCACACGAGAGAAATTCGAGATTTTATAATTACACCATCGAGTCTAGGGTTCAGGTTTGGATATTTTGAATTTTGAGTGATGAGATAGGAAATAGCTAGCTGGATTCGTAGATTTCAGATGGCAAAAAGATGATTTCAGGCTCGATCTTTGACTCGTGAGAGAAAATCAGATGATTGGAAGATTTTTCCTTTCAAGCTTAGGGTTTCTGATTAGGGGTCTTGAATTTGTGTGATGAAATTGGAATGTTCAGTCGGGATTCGCGGTGTAGTAGGGACAGAAAGGATGATTTAGAGGGATTTCAAGTGACCTTGCACAAATTTGTGCAAGGTTTTTGAGATTGATGGCTGATGGAGATGAGAGAAAAGATGGGGGAGAAGGGAAAGAGAGGCGGCAGGGTGAGGTGAGAATTGATTAGAGTTTTGGGTAGGTTTAGGGTTGTCTCTAAGTTTATAAGTTGGGAGGTGGAACGGGAGCCGTTGGATCTGTTGATCAACGGCTCCGATCATTTTAATAATTCGGAATTTAGGAATGATTTAAATGGAAACAAATTGTGGTTTGATCACTTTGATCAAACAGTTGAAAATAAATCTTGAGATGCTTAAGAATTAAAGAGGAAATAGTGTTAAAATGTGGGCCATTGATTTAACAGATGGACGTCCCAGATAGTTTGTGTTTGTTTTGTATGTGCTGGAGACGGGTGACGTGGCACGTGGTGATTGGTGTAAAGGTGATGGCAAGGATTGCCAAAATGGAATGAGATGGGGTGTTTGGACTGGGTATTTTCCGTTTGGGCTTGGCATTTGGGCTGAAAATAATTTAAAAGATGGCCACTTTACTTTTAATTGAGAATTGCAATTGTAGTCTTTTGTCTTGTAATCTCTTTTTTAAATTAATTTAAATAAACTTAAAAATTTTCAATAAAATATGGTAAACATTATAACTACTAATTACTTTAATTAATTATTTGTAACAATACTTTATTTTCTGAATTGTAACACTAATTCCGAATTATTAACATAGTAGTCTAATTAACTAAAACTTAAAGAGTAATTCATTAAAGTTACTATATAGGCCTATGTGATGTATTTTAAAACGTTATTTTAATAATCTTAAAATTATAAATATATTTGTAATTACATAATATTAATACTATGTGATTAATTTTAAAACTAATACTTAATTAATTTATAAAAATAAGTATTTATTACTAGAAAAAATACTTTAAAATATTTATTGTAAATTATTAAGTATAAATAAATTAATTTTAAAAGGGAGGGTCAACATTGGCTGGTCAACAACTATTACAATCAACGTTACAAACATGAAATGGCATGTGAGTGAAACTGGTGTGTAGTTCAGTCTAACATAGTAGAAGAAGAGATGGGGGGACTCGGCGTTAAACGACCAAGTAGTGTTGCAAAATCTATGCCGCACAATACACCACAATTATTAAATCTGGCATTAAACCGTATACGCTAAAATAATATCTGTACTTGAGGAGCTTGCGGGACAGTTCTCTCGTTTGAGTCATTTTTCCACGATTGAGTATATTGGGAATGTTGCTTATTGGTGCACGGTTTGCACGGGTTGTGTCTTTAGATTGTATGGGTGTGTCATGTCACTAGAGTGGTCGTGTTGGATGAGATGATATCATTGGACCTAGAACGGATACTATCGGAATAGATTACAACATGGTTGGAAGGATAATATCGAAAGTCGACTTAGAAATTTGCTATAGTTCTTTTCGAAGGAGAGGGAGCTCCACGACTGGTGGATCGGATGAATGGTTATGAGTTTCTGCGTGTTTCTTTCATCATCGGTAGTGTACGAAGGTTTTAGAATGAAGTCTTGTTTGATATCAGGTTTATTACGGGCATTGGGTTGTTTTAAGCAGCTATTGTGATTAGAAATCATTGCTACGAATATCTGTGTTATGTGATATATCATGCGATTGTATCTTGGGTTATGGTTGCGTCTTGGTACAGATTGTTCAGACTTATATAGGGTGTAGGTTGCGAGATTTAGATCTTATAAGAAATTTCGGATGTTGAAAATTGGATTCTAAGGCTTGTGGTNTCAGTAGAATAGCTGGAATTTGATAAGATGAAGTCATCGGATCTAGGATGGGTGCTATCAGATTTAATTGTGGTATATTTGGAAGGATAATATCGAAAGTCGGCTTAAAAATTTGCTATGGTTCTTGTCGAACGAGAGGGAGCTGCACGACTGGTGGATCTGATGAATAGTTACGAGTTTCTACGTGTTTCTTTCATCATCAGTAGTGTACGAAAGTTTTAGAATGGAGTCTTATTTGATATGAGGTTTATTACCGGCATTAGGTTGTTTTGAGCAGCTGCTGTGATTAGAAATCATTTCTTCGAGCATTTGAGCTATGTGGTATTTGAGTTATGGTTACGGCTTTTGGTACAGCTCGTTCAGACTTATGCAGCTTGCAGGTTGCGAGATTCAGATCTTATAAGAAATTTCGGATGTTGGAAATTGGATTATAACGCTTGTGGGCTAGGTTGAATTGAGAAATTTTAGTATGTTGTGTTATCGGACCTGTATGGGATAGGGTGATGTGGGATCACCCCCGGGTATGTGCATGGTAGGGTTACACGACGGTTTGAAGAATTTGAGAACAACTCTCGACACGTTCGAGGACGAACGTATGTTTAAGTGGGGGAGAATGTAACGACCCAACCGGTTGTTTTGAGCATTTGCACTTCGCTCGGTAGTTTACGGGCATGAGTAACTCTGTATGATGTATTATGACTTATGTGAATCGTCAATTTTGATTTTCAGGTTATTCAGAATCAAATTGGAAGAATGGATTTCATTGTTGAAGCTTTAAATTGAGAGAGTTGACCAAGTTTGACTTTTTAAAATTTGAACCCGGAATGGAGTTTTGATGGTTCCGGTACGTCCGTTGGGTGATTTTGGACTTAAGAGCGCGTCCGGATTGTGATTTAGAGGTCCGTAGTGGAATTTCGCTTGGAATAGCGAAAGTTGGATTTTTGGAAAGTTTGACCGGGAGTGGACTTTTTTTATATCATATTCGTATTGTGATTCCGAGAATTTAAAATAGCTTTGTTATGTCATTTGGGACTTGTGTGCAAAGTTTGACGTCAATCGAACGGGATTTGGTAGGTTTCAGCATCGGTTGTGGAAGTTTGAAGTTCAAAGCTCATAGATTTCGATTTGAGGTGTGATTTGTCATTTTGATGTTGTTATGTGTGTTTTGAGGCCTCGAGTAGGTCCGTATTGTGTTATGGAACTTGTTGGCATGTTCGGACGGGGTCTCGAAGGGGTCGGGTGAGTTTCGGACGATGTTCGGATCATTTCATTGCATTTTTGGATTTTTGCTTAGCTGCTGGTTCTGGTGTTATCGCACCTGCGGCTGGTTTGCGCAGGTGCGATGGTCGCAGAAGCGAAAAAGGAGTCGCAAAAGAGTGAAGGGGAGCTGGGCGTGAGGATCGCAGGTGCGATGGTCGCAGAAGCGAAAAAGGAGTCGCAAAAGAGTGAAGGGGAGCTGGGCGTGAGGATCGCAGGTGCGGGTGCTTGGGCGCACCTTGACAATCGCAGATGCGGTTCAAGTGCACAGAAGCGCGATCGCAGAAGCGGCTTAAAGACCGTAGGTGTGAGGGATTGCTGGGTAAGGCTGTTTTCGCAGAAGGGAAGTTTTACCGCAAAAGTGGTGGTCGCAGATGCGACGAATTGTCCGCAAATGCGGAATCGCCGGGAAGAAGCTATATTATTGAGGGGTTTGGTTCTTTCTTCATTTTTGGGAGCTATAGAGCTCGGATTGAGGCGATTGGTGTTTTTGGTAATTGGATTGTGAATTTTAAAGAGGAAATTGGGGGTTTTGGCCTAAAGTTTCATAATGTGAATTTTTAAGTTTTGAACATCGAATTGGAGTCAGATTTGAGTGAAACTAGTATGGTTGGACTCATAATTGAATGGGTTGTTGGATTTTGTAAATTTTGTCAGGTTCCGAGGTGCGGTCCCGGGTTGGGCTTTTGGTCGATTTTGGGCTTTTGATTCAATATTTGATCTTTTTCCATCGGGATTGGTTCCTTTAGCATTGTTTGATATACTTGAGTTATTTTTGGTTAGTTTCGAGTCGTTCGGAGGTTGCAACATGCATGATGGAATCTTTGGAGCATCGCTTTGCTTTCTCGGCATTGGTGTTGGCTCATTCGAGGTAAGTAACTTTTCTAAACTTAGTGTTGAGGGTATGAAATCCCGTAATAAGTGTTATGTGATCGGTATTGAGGTGACGCACATGCTAGGTGACGGGCGTGTGGACATGCACCATGTGAACTGGGACTTTGTTGATTCTATGGCACTGTATAGTGGTCCTACTTTGTTGATGTCCATGTTTTCACCATGTGATAAAGTAATTGAGCTATCAATCATGCTAGATATCATGATAGGCTTTATGACGATATTGCTAGGACCCATAGTGGTCGTTTCTTGCTGTCATTTCACTGATTTCATTGATATTTCGTAATCAGTCATATTCATGCATTCATATCATATCTCAATCTCAGTTGTTATTTATTGATACATCATATCATTGTTGTCAAGCAAGTTTCATGACATTGTGAGCCCGTGAGTATGCCTGGAGAGATTGATGACTGAGTGAGGTCGGGGGCCTGTTTGTGAGGATATTGATACTATAACACGTGAGTTGTCCACGCAGCACGCGAGTTGTCCGTGCGGATCTAGATACTGATACTATAGCATGTGAGTTGTCTGTGCAGCATGTGAGTTGTCCGTGCGTATCCAGATATTGATATTATGGCACGTGAGTTGTACGTGCAGCACGTGAGTTATCCGTACGGATTATAGCGCTTGGGCTGTAGGAGCCCCTCCGAAGTCTGCACACCCCCAGTGAGCGCAGTCGACTATAAATATGTGAATCAGGTTGCACGCTGCAGCGGGTATTGTACAGCGCTGAGTGATTGAGTGTGATGAGCATTGAGCATCGTGAGAGAGGATGCGAGACAGTGAGATTGAGTACTATGAGAGTGTGAGTATACGAGCTCATAATCGAGATGCATTGCATTTGATATGCGTACTTGAGATACATACATAGAGATGCATTTCCTTCTGCTACCCAGTTTTGGAAAATTTATAATTTTACCTGTATCTTGATATGTAGGCATAAAGACGTACTTTCCTCATGCTATCTGAAAAATAAAACATCTTACTTATTGTTGAAAGGATTTTTGGGAAAAATCACAATTTTCAAACTTACTCGTATTTTGGCATATTTGGTAAAAGATTTGAGTTTTCACTGAGATACCTCTTTTATTACCTGTATTATGCTGTTATGAAATGTTGTGGAATATTGGTATTGTACCCGACCTTGTGTTAGCTCGTCACTACTTTTAACCTAAGGTTAAGTTTGTTGCTTATTAAGTACATCGGGTCGGTTGTACTCATATTACACTTATGCGCCTTGCGTACAAATATTGACTGCTGACGTTGTTGTGATCGACGGGAGCCGGAATTGAAGATGTACTTGCGTTCCAGTTGTAGCTGCCTCTTGTTCATGGTAGCCTTAGATCTATAAAACTCTATTTATGTACTCTTCAAACAGATGATGTATTTACTTCATTTTAGCTTTGTAAACACTATTCTTAGAAGCTCATGATTTGTACTATCAGTCCTTGGGAAATGTATAAAATTCAGTAAATTGCTATCATTTATTTGTCTTGTTAGTATCATTGGAATTGGATAGTTACTAGTAGGCTTACCTAGCGGGTTGGGGTGCCATCACGACTAGTGGATTTGGGGTCGTGACAAATTTGGACTTATTTATTTAATCCATATATATTGAACTTATGTAATTAATCCAATTATATTAGCCCATAATTTATTTGGACTAGTATATTTAAAATATAATCCAAATAATTTATTGAATTTGAATGCAATAAATTTTACATGCCTACAGGTATCATCTCGCATGTATAAATTATTAAGACTTTTTAACGATTCAAAATAAATAAATAAATTAGGTGATAATTATTTATAAATTATAAATTCTTAATCTATGTATGATATCATTTTTCACATGCATAAAATATTAAGAATATTCAATGATTCTAAATAAATAATAGCTTTGGGTATAATTATTTTTAAATCATAAAATTCTTAATTTATAATATTATACACATATGAGAGACAAGGATAAGTAAAATTGTGCTCAATATGGGAAAATTTACCTAGTTATACTATAATAGAAACTTATTTATCACTTTTATTTAGGTTCGTACTGAATTACATTTTATATCTATATTTACCATTTATGTACAAAATCATAAAAAAGATGAAAATAGAAGATTCATTAAAATTAGCATCTCATTCTCTTTCGTTCAGCAACCCCTCCTAAAATTCGAATTTCATCTATTTTTCAAAAGATTTCAGATCTCATTCTTTATCCCTCATACTTATCATCCAAAATCGGTACTCTCCACAATGTAAACGATAATGGCGAAAATTTGTCTCTAAAATTGTAGCAGCAAAGGGTTCTATATCGACATCCATTAAAAAGTTTCGAAACTTTGAATTCAATATTTGAAATTTACAAACTTGTGATTTGTTTAGATTGGATGTTCTTGCAAATGATGGAGAATATACCTTATAGTTTATACTCAATTTTGAGGTAAATTGGTTAAGTTTAGAGTTGGTTTTACGTAAATTTCAGATTGAAACTCGAAGCAAACGAAGTTGCAGGAATTGTATGATAAATGTATCAAAATTGCTTTAGAATTGTAACACAATTATATTAAAATTATATGTTACTTGTATCTGATATATTAATACCTAAAATAATAACTGATACAATACTAATACAGTTATAATACAATGTATGAGAGTTGTGTTAGTATTGTTTTAGGTATCAATGTATCAAATATAAGTTAGATACAATTATGATACAAGTATGATACAATTATATTTTAGGTATTTATATATCAAATACAGTTTTGATACAATTATCATACAATTATTATACATGTATCATACAATTCCTGCAACTTCTTCTTCTTCGAGTTTCAATCTGAATTTTCACCTAAAACTAACTCTACACTTAATCAATCTCCCTCACAATTGAGATATAAACTCCAAAGGATATTCTCAATCACTTGCAAGACCATCCAATCCACACGAATCGCAAAAGCTTAAAACCCGAAATTGTATGTATGCATGCTCGAGAATCATGTATATTTTTTATCTTCAAATGGACAAATTTGTGGATGAGTGTGTTAGGCAACTAAAATGAAGAAATTAGGGAAAGGAAAAAAAAAGGAGAGAGAAAAGGAGAGGGAAAACAATAAAGGATTTAATTGAATTCCTTAATTGAATACACTAATAATGTGGTGAAAATCTTTTAAGGGGGAAATATATACAATTTGCAAGAAAAATATAAATGTTTATTGAAAATTACAAAACCTAAAAAGAAATATAGGTAAATAAGTTTATATTATAGTATATATAAGAAAAACTCCCTATAATTTGACCTTTATAGTGCTACGACCCGACAGTCAACAAGCAAGAAACTGTTAAGTCTCATAACCTGCAAAGCATCTCAAAAAGAGGAGAAAGCATTATATTAGTTTTTAGCTTCAAGAGTAAATTTTTCGAGTGGTTATTTAATTTTGGGTTTGTTGCCCAAAAGTCACTTTTTTATTATTATGTAAAAGTCATTTAATTTTGTGTTCATTAGCCAAAAGTCACTTTTATTTTTTTTTGTTACACAAAAGTTAATTTACTTTACTCTTGTTATCACAAAAGTTACTTTGGCCAGATTTTATAATACTTTTACTTTAAAAAGTCTATTATGTCTTTGATATTATAAATCCTCCCATTTATGTAATACCTTCTATATTATATTGTTACGACCCAGAATTCCCACCGTCGGGACTGTGATGGCGCCTAACATTTCACTTACTAGGCAAGCCAACGTTAGAGAATCATTTAAACTGATCCTTATTCCATTCAATAAATAATAACAATTAGCTAAAATAAAATATAGTGAGTGCGGAATAATATAATGATTATATTTAATTACTACTACCCAGATCTGGAGTTACAATTCACGAGAATTCTAAAATTCACTACAAGTAATAGTCTGAAAGAAATACAACTGTCGGAATGAAAGAAATCAGTATGACATAAAAGATAAACGGGGACTTCAAGGTCTGTTAACGTCGACATATCTACCTTGAGTTTCCGGATAGTGGTCCAACAGCAAAAATCTCGATCAACACGAGCCGGTACCAAAATCTGCATAGAAAGTGCAGAATGCAGTATCAGTACAACCGACCCCATGTACTGGTAAGTGTTGAAACTAACCTCGACGAAGTAGCGATAAGGCTAAGGCAAGGCACCTACAAATCAACCTGTACGATTTAACAGTGTATATACAAATAACAGTAATGAAGAGCAAAACAGGAAATATCGGGAGGGGGAAACGTACTGAGGGAAATACGAGGTGGAGAACTACAGCAGAAACGACACGTCATCGGCATCACCCTTCGTGCTTTTACTCCCAACCTCACCATAACATCAATAGAAACAGCACAGCATCACCCTTCGTGCATTAACTCTCACAATATGGCACGACATCACCCTTCATACATTAACACTCACAATATGGCGCGGCATCAACTTTCGTGCATTAACTCTCACAATATGGCACGGCATCACCCTTCGTGCATTAACACTCATAATATGGCACGGCATCACCCTTCGTGCATTAACACATACAATATGGCACGGCATCACCCTTCGTGTATTAACACTCTCCCTTACAATAATGCAATTAACAATTAACAACAGGAAGATAGACTAATAAGTACAAGCCTTACTTCAATATTTGGTTCCACAATATCAATCTCGGCGTTGAAATAAATACTCAATTATCACCAAAAAATCCGTAAACATGATAAAATGATCGATTCAATAACACTAGTCTAAACACGTAGCAATTAGGCATAAGAAAGAGACAATATGAGAAATACGGGAGAAACTAGGAAAAATAGGTAAATTGACGGCGTATAAATACTCGTCACCTCACATATATGCCGTTCACATGAATTTCACATAGCAAATAATCTGAGGTTCCTAATTCTCTCAAGTCAGGGTTAACCACGACACTTACCTCACTCTGAAGGCCACTAAATATTCAATCACAGCTTTTTCTCAAGAATTCACCTCCAAACCACTCGTATCTATTCAAAAATGACTCAATAATATCAAATATTGCTAAAGGAACCAATTATATTGCATAAATTTAGATTTTCCAAATTTTCCTCTAAAAAGTCAAAAATCGATCCTGGGCCCGCTTGGTCAAAACTCGAGGTTTGGACCATAATCCATTTACCCGTTCACCCCTGAGCCTGGATATATAATTAGTTTTGGTATCCGACCTCAATTTGAGGTTTAAATCCCCAAATTTCCAAAATCCCTAGTTTCTACCCAAAACCCCTAATTCTACCATGAAAACTCTAGATTTTAGGTTGGAAATTCATGAAATGAAATGGGTAATTGAAAGAGAATGGTTTAGAATCACTTATCAACACTTTGGGGAAGAACATATCTCTTGAAAATCGCCTCTAGCCCGTTTGGTTCTTGAAAATGTGAAATAATGTGATGACCCAAAAGGTCATCTGATGTTTAAAACTCGAATCTGCACTCTTAAGCCTTATAAATCTCATTTTTATCCTTCTCAATATGCGCGCACAGTCCGTGCATGTTTCCGGAAAGCTTTTATGTTGAAAACTAATGAAAATAAAAAGTTTTTGTCTTAAAAGTTGATTTTAGTTGACTGCGATCAATATTTTTGGTAAACGGACCCGGATCCGTGCTTTGATGGTCCCGGTGGGACCGTATCGAATTATGGGACCTGGGCGTATGCCCGAAATCGAATTCGGAGGTCTCTAGCTTGAGTTATGAATTTTTGATAAAACTTAAAAGTCTGAAAATTAATTATTTTTAGGAATTGATTGATGTTTGACATTGTGAGTATCGGGTCCATATTTTGGTTCTGAAGCCCGGTACAGGTTCATTATGATATTTAAGACTTGTCTGTGAAATTTGGTGAGATACGGAGTTGATTTGACGTGATTCGGAGAGAAAATAGAAATTTTAAAGTGTTCTTGAGAATTTCATTTGATTTAGTGCTAAATTCGGAGTTCTAGGTGTTATTTTGGCAATTTTATCGCGCGAGAAGGTCCGTATGATGTTTTTTAGACTTCTGTGCATGTTTGGTTTGGAGCCCCGAGGGCTCGGGTGAGTTTCGGATAAGCCACGGAATATTTTGGACTTGGGAAAAATCTGGTTTACTGCAGATTCTAGTGTCTGGCATATCCTTCTTCGCGTTCGTAAAGCTCCTCTCGCGAACACGAAGAGTTAACTGATGAGGTCAGGATTTCTTGTTCGCGAACGCGAAGGCTTGGTCATGAACGCGAAGCGATGGGGGCGGTAACCTTCACGAACGCGACAAGCCTATCGCGAATGAGTAGTGTTAGGCACTGGGGAGGGGTAGTTAGCCTTTTATTCATCGCGAACGCGGACAATGTCCCGAGAACGCGGACAATGTCCCAAGAAAGTGAAGACCAGGGAAGGGTAGCCTATGCGAACGCGAGCACTGTCTCGCGAACGTGAAGGCTTGGCAGCCTATACTTTTCGCGAACGCGATAGTGCTCTCGAGAACGCGATGAACATTGTCGCCCGGCACTTAACAGAATCCAAACACGAGATTTAGCCAAAAATTCATTTTTCTCAAAAATCAAACGGTGTGAGGCGATTTGTCAAGAATCATTTCTTCCCCAAAGTGTTGGTAAGTGATTCTAAATCATTTTCTTTGAGTTACCCATTACATTTCATGAATTGTCAACCTAAAATCTAGAATTTTCATGGTAGAATTAGGGGTTTGGGTAGAAACTAATGATTTCGGGAATTTGAGGATTTAGACCTCAATTTGAGGTCGGATTCCAAAACCAATTAAATATTCGGGCTCGGGGGTGAATGGATAAATGAATTTTGGTCCGAACCGCAGGTTTTGACCAAGCGGGCCCGGGATCCAGTTTTCGACTTTTTGGAGGAAAATTTGGGAAATTTAATTTACGCAATATAATTGATTCCTTTAGAAATATTTGATATTATTGAGTCATTTTTGAATAGATACAAGTGCTTTGGAGGTGATTCCAAAGAAAAAGCTGTGATTGAGAATTAAGTGGCTTTCGGAGCGAGGTAAGTGTTGTGTTTAACCCTGGCTTGAGGGAATTACGAACCTTAGATTACTGGCTAAGTGAAATTCATGTGAGCGGCGTTTATGTGAGGTGACGAGTACTTTTGCGCCGCCAATTTACATATTTTCCATGTTCCTCTGTTTTTCTTATATTGTCTCATTTCTATGCTAATTGCTACGTGTTATACTAGTGTTGTTAAATTTATCGTTCTTATCATGTTTACGGATTTTCTGGTGATAATCGAGTTTTTATTTCAAAGTTGAGATTGATATTATGGAACCAAATGTTGAAGTAAGGTTTGTACTTGTTATTCTATCTCCCTGTTATTGTTTATGCATTGCATTATGGTGAGGGAGAGTGTTAATGCACGACGGGTGATGCCGTGCCATATTATGAGTGTTAATGCACTAAGGGTGATACCGTGCGATATTGTGAGTGTTAATGCATGAAGGGTGATGCCGTGCGATATTGTGATTGTTAATGCAGGAAGGGTGATGCCGTGCCATATTGTGAGGGTTAATGCACGAAGGGTGATGTCGTGCCATATTGTGAGTGTTAATGCACGAACGGTGATGACGTGCCATGATATGAGACATAATGCACGAATGGTGATGTCGTGCCATTTCTATTAAGTTTATGGTGAGATTGAGAGTAAAAGTATGAAGGGTGATGCCGTGCATTTTTTCATACTGTATTCACTATTCATGTTGATTCATGGTATATTGACTGCTCCGGTGATCATTCTGTTGTAGTTCTTTATCTTGTATTCCCCTTAGTATGTTGAGATTTCCTGTTTAGTTCTTCATTTCCGTTATTTGTATATACACTGTTAAATTGTACAGGTTGATTTGTAGGTGCCTTGCCTTAGCCGCGTCACTACTTTGTCGAGGCTGGGCTCAACATTTACCAGTACATGGGGTGGATTGTAGTGATACTGCACTCTGCACTTTCTGTGCAGATTTTGATACCGGCTCAGGTTGATCGAGATTTTGCTATTGGTCCACTGTCTGTAAACTCAAGGTAGATCTGTCGGCGTTCACAGACCTTGAAGTCCTCGTCTATCTTTTATGTCCTACTGATTTCTTTCATTCAGATAGTTGTATTTCTTTCGGACTATTACTTATAGTAAATTCTAGAATGCTCGTGAATTGTGACTCCAGATCCGGGTGGTAGTAATTAATACAGTTTCATAATATTCCGCACTTATTATATGTCATCTTAGTTAATTATTCTTATTTAATGAATGGAAATAAGGAATTGGTTTAATGATTCTCTAACGTTGGCTTGCCTAGCAAGTGAAATGTTAGGCGCCATCACGATCCCGTCTGTGGGAACTTTTTGGGTCGTGATAGTTGGTATCAGAGCACTAGGTTACATAGGTCTCACGAGTCACGAGCAAGCTTAGTAGAGTCTGAAGGATCGATACGGAGACGTCTGTACTTATCTCTCAGTGGCTATGAAGTTTAGGAACAATATCACTTCTTTCATTCCTTATCATGCGACATTGATTTAGCTTGAAACATATATCTCGTAGTCCTTCGTATCCACTCGTGTATGACATGCGCACTCATTATCAGTTGTGCGTCAATGGATTCGTGATGCCACAGATAGACTACGAGAGAGCTATAGATGCTCAAATATTGCCTTAATGTGTGGTTTCCACTGAAGATACGGGCGCATTGAGAGACCACCCAGTGAATCATGTGGGGAGTGGGGTGCAACGGACCTTGGCATCTGGTTGATTTATACGAGTTGTGAAGGTTAATATTATGGATCATCGGGCATGGTGAGTTATGACTTCGCGTCGAGTGGGGGAGTCCACTATCAATGGATGGATTGCGGGGTCTTGTGTTATATCAGTTTTGGCCTGAAATGTATATATGTGGAACTAAACGGTTCCCAAAAAAAAACAAATTTACACATGTTTAAGGCCGGAAATTTTGTAGAGAATAAGGTTGGGACTTGCAGTGTGTCCGCCTATTTAATAATCCTATACTTCAGTACCCAAGGAGTTAGAGAAACAACCTTAAATTGATAGATGGTCTACTCAGCGTGGACGCCATGGTTGCAAATTTTGGGGTGCTTCGGAGGAAGTACAGTGGTTGACAAGATTCTGGACTATGTGGTTCCTGACAAGCTTTTTCTGTATGGAGCTTAACTTATGTGATCGTTGTGCATAAATAGGGGTAAGGGTTACCTCTGAGAAGAATCGAAGAGTATGTTAAGAAATGGGTCAGCTCAACAGCGTTAAGTCAGCATAACAAAAGAAGAAATTGGACAAGAAAGAGATAATTCTCCATGGGTGTCCGTGGCAAGCCTCTGAAGGGGGCAGACCAGCCAATGCAACACCGCCCCCTTGGCTCAGTTCTCAGAAATGCTTTTGAAAAAGTTTGTTCCCGGACTCTCCGTAATGCGTGGCGCATAGTGTTTGAACGGTTGCGTCAGGTCACCATGACGGTGTGATAATATTCCATCAGATTCAATAAGTTAGCAGATCATATTCCTACTTTGCTTCCTACAGCCAGAGAGCGAGTCCTCAGACTCATTGAAGGACCCAATTATAATCGTACAATTTTGTACGACTAGGGAGCTACAGGCTAATACTTCATTTCTGCTAGTGGTAGAAATTGCCAAGATAAGGAGACCAAGACGTCTCGAAGTTCTGGGGGATTTAGTGGATTCTACTCTGCAGGTATAAATCATTATGGCGGGGGCTCGGGAAGTCGGCCAGCCAGTCCGCACGTCGGATTACCCGGGGTGCTCCTGTAAGTTCTTTTAATGCACCATCGACATGAGTTGCTACAAATGGTTATTCCAGTTATCTGGCATAGACTCAATATGAGCAGCCAAACCTGCAAAGGGGTTGTTAAAAATACGGCGATACCATACACATCATGAGAAAATTATCCCAAACTTAGGAGAGAGATATTTCATCAAAGAACTCAGGCTACGTGCCCCATTGCAGTTACTACACCACCCACACGATCAGTTAAGGGTAGAGGACAGGCGGGTAAAAGGCGTCTTAGAGGTGGAGACCCAGCCGTTGCAATATTTGTTTTATGGTATGGAGGAGGTTGCTACATCAGATGGTGTCGTTACAAGTATGACTTCGATTTAATATAAAGGAATAATTTCCTTAACTTGATTTGGTTCTTAGTATTGAAACGAGTCCTCTTATTGTGCTCCACGTATGAGAAAGCTTCGTAATTCTATAATCTACTTATGTGTTTACTCCTTTTGGGTTATTCTATGGAGATAACTACGCCTATCAATCCATGTTGGCCACTAATAAGAGCTGTGAGGCTAAATATGGCTTTTTGTTACTCATTTCGGTAAGTTTTGATGTAATTTACGGATAATTAATTACAAATTATGAATTATATGCCCTATCGGTATGGGGTTCATTATGTGTTGTGATTTTGTTTAATGGAAATTATTTAAAAGGAGGGAATGGAAAGTTTCGATTGGCACGATGTGCATATTACTTTTGATTTAGAACTAAGGACGAGATCCTTGTGAAACAAAAAACAATTCTTGTGTTTAAATTCTCCCTTGTGAAATTAAATTTGTACTATAGTACTAATAGGGAGTCATGCATGTTAGGCTTATTTGAAAATTTTTGTATGAATATCTTTGTGCATACTTGCCAAATTTGTGTAGTAATTATTAAGTTTTAACCTACGAGGTAGGTGCCCGCCCAAGTGGAGTTAAATATGACTCGTTAATTCGAGTAAATAATTATGAGTTCTGGTTACCATCAGTTGAAGATTAGGGCATCTGATGTCCCTAGGACAACTATTCGGACTCGGTATGGGCATTATGAATTCCAAATAATATCATTTGGGATTACCAACGCCCCAGCAACACTTATGGATTTGATGAATCGGAAGTTCAAGCCTTATTTGGATTCTTTTGTGGTTGTATTTATTGATGATATCTTGATTTACTCCAGCAGTCAAGAGGAGCATGATCAGCATCTTCGAAGTGTGCTTCACACCTTGAAGAATAATCAGTTATATGCCAAGTTTTCAAATTGTGAGTTTTGGTTAGACTCAGTTGCCTTTTTGGGGCATGTTGTATCGGCAAAAGGCATAAAGGTGGATCCTAAGAAGATTGAGGCTGTTTAGAATTGGCCTAGACCTATTTCAGTTACAGAGATCTGGAGTTTCCTGGGTTAGCAGGTTATTATCGTCGGTTCGTGGAAGGGTTTTCATCTATAGCAAACCCATTGACCAGACTGACCCAGAAAGGTATCCCATTCAGATGGTCAAACGAGTGTGAGTTGAGTTTTCAGGAATTCAAGACTGTTTTGACTACGACACCAGTGTTGGTATTACCCACAGGTTAAGGATCTTATACAGTATATTGTGACACATCTCATATTGGTTTGGGTGCGGTATTGATGCAGGGGGAAAGGGTATTGCATATGCTTCGCGGCAGCTGAAGGTTCACGAGAAGAATTAACCTGTTCATGATCTAGAGCTGGCAATCATTGTTCACGCATTGAAGATTTGGAAGCACTATCTTTACGGCGTGCCATGTGAGGTATTCACTGATCATTGTAGCCTACAGTATCTGTTCAAACGAAGAGATCTCAATTTAAGGCAGTGAAGACGATTGGAGTTATTGAAAGGCTATGATATCACCATTTTTTGTATCACCCCGGAAAGGCCAATGTGGGGGCCGATGCTTTGAGTAGAAAGGTTGTGCGTATGGGAATCCATGCGTATAATTCGGTTGGTGAGAGGCAGTTAGCTGCAGAGGTTCAGGCTTGGGCTAATCAGTTGTAAGGTTAGATGTTTCAGAACCCAGTCGGGTTCTAGCTTACACAGTCGCTCGATCTTTCTCTTTTTTTATATGAGCGTATCAGAGAGTGACAGTATGATGATCCTCATTTACTTGTCCTTAAGGACACAGTGCGTCACGGTGATGCCAAATAGGTTTTTGCGAGGGAGGATGGAGTTCTGCGAATGCAGGGTCATAACTGTGTGCCTAATGTGGATGAACTTCGTGAATTAATTGTAGAAGAGGCCCACAGTTCCAGGTATTCTATTCATCCAGGTACCGCCATAGTGTACCAAGATTTGCGGCAACATTATTGGTGGAGGAGAATGAAGAAGGATATAGTTGCATATGTAGCTCGGTGCCCGAATTCTCAGCAAGTTAAGTACGAGCATCAGAGACCTGGTGGTTTGCTTCAAAAAATAGAAATTCCCGAATGGGAGTGGGAGCGTATCACTATGGATTTTGTTGTTGGGCTCCCACGGACTCAGAGAAAATTTGACGCAGTTTGGGTCATTGTGGACAGGTTAACCAAATCAGCACATTTCATTCTAGTGGCAATTACCTATTCTTCAGAAAGGTTAGCTGAAGTTACATTCGTGAGATTGTCCGCCTTCACGGTGTGCTCATGTCTATTATTTCATATCGAGGTACATAGTTTACCTCATATTTTTGGAGGGCTGTACAATGTGAGTTAGGCACGTGGGTGGAGTTGAGCACAATATTTAATCCACAGGCAGACAGACAGTAAGAGCGCACTATTCAGATATTGGAAGATATGTTTCGCCCTTGTGTTATAAACTTTGGAGGTTCTTGGGATCTTTCTTGCCACTTGTAGAGTTTGCTTATAATAATAACTATCATTCGAGCATTCAGATGGCTCCACATGAGGCATTATACGGAAGGCGATGCGATTCGCCAGTTGGCTGGTTTGAACCGGAAGAGGCTCGGTTATTGGGTACCAATTTGGTACAAGATGCCTTTGATAAGGTCAAGATTATTCAGGATCGACTTTGCACAACTCAGTCTAGGCAAAAGAGTTATGCCGACCTAAAGTTCATGATATTGTACTCATGGTTGGAGAAAGAATATTGCTCCGAGTTTCACCTATGAAAGGTGTAATAAGGTTCGGAAAGAAGGGCAAGTTTAGCCCTAGGTATATCGGACCTTTCGAGATTCTGGAGAGAATGGGAGAGGTGGCTTACAGGCTTGCGTTTCCACCTAGTTTAGCAGTTGTTCATCCGATATTCCATGTGTCCATGCTTCGAAGGTATCACAGCGATCCGTCCCATGTGTTAGATTTCAGCTATGTCCAATTGGACAAGGATTTGACTTACGAGGAGGAGCCGGTGGCAATTCTAGCCCGGCAAGTTCGCCAGTTGAGATGAAAGAGTTACCCTTCAGTTCGAGTGTAGTGGAGTGGTCAGCCTATTGAGGTAGCTACTTGGGAGTCTGAGTCCGATATACGGAGTAGATATCCCCACCTGTTCACCAGCCCAGGTACTTTTCTATGTCCGTTCGAGGACAAACAGTTGTTTTAGAGGTGGAGAATGTGATGACCCAAAAGGTCATCTTATGTTTTAGAACTCGAATATGTGCTCGTAAGCCTTAAAAATCTCATTTTTACTTTTCTAGATTTGTGTGCACAGTCCGGGCATATTTCTGGAAAGCTTTTATGTTTAAAACTGGTGAAAATAAGAATTTTTGCCTTAAAAGTTGATTTTAGTTGACTTCGGGCAACATTTCTGGTAAACAGATCAGGATCCGTGCTTTGACGGTCCCGGTGGGTCCATATCGAATTATGGGACCTCGACGAATGTGAAGAGTAAACTGATGAGGCTGGGATTTCTTCTTCGTGAACGCGAAGGCTTGGACGCGAACGTGAAGCGATGGGGGCGTTAACCTTCGCGAACGCGACAACCCCATCGCGAACGCGTAGTGTTAGGCACTGGGGAGGGGGAGTCAGCCTTTTCTTCATCGCAAACGCGGACAATGTCTCGCGAACGCGAAGACCAGGGAAGGGTAGCCTACGCGAATGCGAGCACGTTCTCACAAACATGAAGGCTTGGCAGCCTATGCTCTTCGCGAACGCGACAGTGCTTTCACGAACGCGATGAACACTGTCGCCCAGCACTTAACAGTATCCAAACACGGGATTTAGCCAAAAATTCATTTTTCTCAAAAACCAAACAGTGTGAGGCGATTTTTCAAGAGTCCTTTCTTCCCCAAAGTGTTTGTAAGTGAATCTAAACCATTTTCTTTCAATTACCCATTACATTTCATGAATTTTCAACCTAAAATCTAGAGTTTTCATGGTAGAATTAGGGGTTAGGGTAGAAATAAGGGATTACGGGAATTTGAGGATTTAGACCTCAATTTGAGGTCGGATTTCAAAACTAATTATATATTCGGGCTCGGGGGTAAATGGGTAAACGGATTTTGGTCTGAACCTCGGGTTTTGACCAAGCGGGCCTGGGGTCAATTTTTCGACTTTTTGGAGGAAAGTTTGGGAAAGTTAATTTACACAATATAATTGATTCCTTTAGCAATATTTGATATTATTGAGTTATTTTTGAATAGATACGAGTAGTTTGGAGGTGAATTCCAAAGGAAAAACTGTGATTGACAATTAAGTGGCCTTTGGAGCGAGGTAAGTGTTGTGTCTAACCCTGACTAGAGGGAATTAGAAACCTTAGATTACTTGGTAAGTGAATTTCATGTGAGCGGCGTATATGTGAGGTGACGAGTACTTATGCGCCAGAAATTTACATGTTTTCCATGTTCCTCTATTTTTCTTATATTGTCTCATTCCTATGCCTAATTGCTACGTGTTATATTAGTGTTGTTCAATTTATTGTTCTTATCATGTTTACGGATTTTCTGGTGATAATTGAGTTTTTATTTCAAAGTTGAGATTGATATTATGGAACCAAATGTTGAAGTAAGGTTTGTACTTGTTATTCGATCTCCCTGTTGTTGTTTATGCATTGCATTATGGTGAGGGAGAGTGTTAATGCACGAAGGGTGATGCCGTGCCATATTGTGAGTGTTAATGCACGAAGGGTGATGTCGTGCCATATTGTGAGTGTTAATGCACGAAAAGTGATGTCATGCCATATTGTGAGTGTTAATGCACAAAGGGTGATGTCATGCCATGATATGAGAGTTAATGCACGAAGGGTGATGTCGTGTCGTTTCTATTAATTTTATGGTGAGATTGAGAGGAAAAGCACGAAGGGTGATGCCGTGCATTTTTCCTTACTCTATTCACTATTCCTGTTGATTCATGGTATATTGACTGCTCCAGTGATCATTCTGTTGTAGTTCTTTATCTTGTATTCCCCTCAGTATGTTCCCCTCCCGACATTTTCTATTTAGTTCTTCATTTCCGTTATTTGTATATACACTGTTAAATTGTACGGGTTGATGTGTAGGCTCGTTGCCTTAGCCTCGTCACTACTTCGTCGAGGTTAGGCTCGACACTTACCAGTGCATGGGGTCGGTTGTACTGATACTGCACTCTGCACGTTCTGTGTAGATTTTGATACCAGCTCAGGTTGATCGAGATTTTGCTATTGGTCCACTGTCCGGAGACTCAAGGTAAATCTGTCGGCGTTCACAGACCTTGAAGTCCCCGTCTATCTTTTATGTCCTACTGATTTCTTTCATTAAGACAGTTGTATTTCTTTCTGACTATTACTTGTAGTAAATTCTAGAATGCTCGTGAATTGTGACTCTAGATCCGGGTGGTAGTAATTAATACAGTTTCATTATATTCCGCACTTATTATATTTCATCTTAGTTAATTATTGTTATTTACTGAATGGAAATAAGGAATTGGTTTAATGATTCTCTAACGTTGGCTTGCCTAGAAAGTGCAATGTTAGGCGCCATCACGGTCCCATCGGTAGGAATTTTCGGGTCGTGATAAATAATGGCTAAATCCCGTTTTTGATTCTGTTTTAAGTGCTGGGCAACAGTGTTCATCGCGATCGCGTGAACACGGTCGCATTCGCGAAGTGCAACCTCCTAGGGACTTACGCGATCAAGGGAGGCTTTACGCATTCGCGAAAGTTTAGCCCGCCTTACCTTCGCGTTCGTGAGATAGGGCTCGCGTTCGCATACAGTTTCCCAAGTCCCATGCCCAGCCTAGCTAAAGCTATGCGTTCGCGTTCGCCGTGTCGCGCTCGCGAAGAGCAACTCCCCCCAATGCTCCGCGTTCGCGACCATGGTCTCGCGTTCGCGTAGAGTAAAATCCTCCCCAGCCCAGGTTCCCCTTCGTGATCGCGAGAGTGACTACGCGATCACGAAGCATAACATATCAGATATGAGATACAGCATAGGCACACCAGATTTTCTAAGTCCAAAACATCCCGTAGCCTATCTGAAACTCACCCGAGCCCTCAGGGCTCCAAAACAAACATGCACACAAGTCTAAAAATATCATACGAACTTGCTCGCGCGATCAAATCGCCAAAGTAACACCTAGAACTACGAATTGAACACCAAATCGAATGAAATTTTCAAGAAAGCTTTAAAATTTCAATTTTCTCAACTGGACGTCACGTCAAACCAACTCCGTTTGTCACCAAATTTCACAGCCAAGTCTTAAATATTATAATGAACATGTACCGGGCTCCGGAACCAAAATACGGACCAGGTACTAATATTGTCAAACATCAATCAATTCTTAAAAATAATTAAATTTTCACACTTTTAATTTCATCAAAATTCATAACTCGAGCTAGGGACCTCCGAATTCGATTCCGGGCATACGCCCACGTCCCATATTTCGATACAGACCCACTGGGACCGTCAAAAATGGATCTGATCCCATTAACCAAAAATGTTGATCGAAGTCAACTAAAATCAACTTTTTAAGGCAAAAATTCTTATTTTCGTCAATGTTTAACATGAAAGCTTTCCGGAAATACTCCCGGACTGCACACGCAAATCGAGGAGGGTAAGAATGAGATTTGTAAGGCTTAAGAGCGCAGAATCAAGTTCTATAACATGAGATGACCTTTGGGGTCATCACATTCTCCACCTCTAAATAACCGTTCGTCCTCGAACGGACATAGAAAAGTACCTGGGCTGGTGAAGAGATGTGGATATCTACTCCGCATGTCCGACTTGGACTCCCAAGTAGTTGCCTTGACGGGCTGACCTCTCCACTGCACTCGAACTGAAGGGTAACTCTTTGATCTCAACTGACGAACCTGTCGGGCTAGATTAGCCACCGGCTCCTCCTCATAAGTCAAATCCTTGTCAAACTAGATAGAGTTGAAATCTAACACATGGTATGGATCACCGTGATACTTTTGAAGTATGGACACATGGAATACCGGATGAACTGATGATAACGCCGGTGGCAATGCAAGCCTGTAAGCCACCTCTCCCACTCTCTACAGAATCTTAAAAGGGCCGATATATCTAGGGCTCAACTTGCCCTTCTTTCCGAACCCCATTACACCCTTCATGGGTGATACCGAAGAAACACTCTCTCCCCGACCATGAATGCAACATCACCAACTCTGCGGTCGGCATAACTCTTCTGTCTGGACTGAGTTGTGCAACCTCAACCATGGCATCCTATACTAAGTTTGTGCCTAACAACTGAGCTTCCCCCGGCTCGAACAACCCAACTGGCGACCGGCACTACCTACCATATAATGCCTCATAGGGGGCCATCTAAATGCTCGACTGGTAGCTGTTGTTGTAGGCGAACTCTGCAAGGGGAAAGAACTGATCCCACAATCCTCCGAAGTCTATAACATATGCGCGGAGCATATCCTCTAAGATATGAATAGTGCGCTCGGTCTGTCCGTCCGTATGAGGATGAAAAGTTATGCTCAACTCAACCCGCGTGCCCAACTCACGATGTACTGCCCTCCAGAATTACGAGGTGAACTATGTACCTCGATCAGAAATGAAAGACACGGGCATACTGTGAAGACGGACGATCTCGCAGATGTAAATCTCTGCCAACCACTCCGAGGAATAGTTAACTGCCACAGGAATGAAATGTACTGACTTAGTTATCCCGTACACAATGACCCAAATGACATCGAACTTCCTCTGAGTTTGTGGGAGTCCAACAATGAAATCCATAGTGATACGCTCCCACTTCCACTCAGGAATCTCTATCTTCTGAAGCAAACCACCGGGTCTCTGATGCTCGTACTTGACTTGCTAACAATTTAGACACCGAACTATATATGCAACTATATACTTCTTCATCCTCCTCAACCAATAATGCTGCCACAAGTCCTGATACATCTTGGCAGCGCCCGGATGAATAGAATACTGGGAACTGTGGGCCTTCTCTAGAATTAACTCACGAAGTCCATCCATATTAGGAACAAAACAATGACCTTGCATCCTCAAAACTCCATCATATCCGATCGTAACCTGCTCGGCATCACCGTGCCGCACAGTATCCCTAAGGACAAGCAAATAAGGTTCATCATATTGCCGCTCCCTGATGCGCTCAAACAACGAAGACCGAGCGACGGTACAAGCTAGAACACGACTGGGCTCAGAAACATCCAACCTCACAAACCGATTGGCCAAAGCCTGAACATCTAGTGCAAGCGGTCTCTCACCAACTGGAATATACACAAGGCTGCCCATACTCACTGACTTCCTACTTAAAGCATCAGCCACCATGTTGGCCTTCCCGGGATGATACAAGATGGTGATATCATAGTCTTTCAATAGCTCTAACCACCTTCTCTGTCTCAAATTGAGCTCCTTTTGTTTGAACAAGTACTGTAAAATCCGATGGTCCGTGAAAACCTCACATGACACGCCATAAAGATAGTGCCTCCAAATCTTCAGCGCATGAACAATGGTTGCCAACTCTAAGTCATGGACAGGGTAGTTCTTCTCGTGAACCTTCAACTGCCGTGAAGAATATGCAATAACCTTGCCACCCTGCATCAATACCACAACCAGACCAATATGAGATGTGTCACAATATACTGTATAAGATCCTGAACCTGAGGGTAACACCAATACCAGCGCTGTAGTCAAAGCAGTCTTGAGCTTTTGAAAGCTCGCCTCACACTCATCTGACCAGAAGGTTTCCCAAGAAACTACGGATCTCTATAGGTGATGTGGGTCTAGGCCAGTTATAAACTGCCTCAATCTTCTTAAGATCCACCTGAATACCCTCTGGTGATACAACGTGACCTAAGAAAGCAACTGAACTCAACCAAAACTCGCATCTTGACAACTTAGCATATAACTGACTGTCTCTCAGAGTCTGAAGAATGATTCGAAGGTGCTGTTCATGCTCCTCTCATCTATGGGAGTAGATCAAGATATCATCAACAAACATAATCACAAAGGAATCCAAGTAGGGCTTGAACACCCGGTTCATCAAATCCATGATTGCTGCTGGGGCATTTGTCAGCTCAAATGACATCACTAGAAACTCATAATGCCCATACCGAATCCAAAAAGCTATCTTAGAGACATCAGATGCCCTAATCCTCAACTGATGGTAGCTAGATCTCAAATCAAGCTTTGAAAACACCTTGGCAACCTAAAGCTGATCAAATAAATCATCAATCCTCGGCAATGGATACTTGTTCTTGATGGTGACTTTGTTCAACTGCCGATAATCTATACACATCCTCATCGATCCATCTTTCTTCTTCACAAACAATACAGGTGCACCCCAGGGCAAGACACTAGCTTTAACGAAGCCATTATCAAGCAAATCTTGCAATTGTTCCTTCAATTCTTTCAACTCTGGCGGGGCCATGCAGTATGGTGGAATGGAAATGGGTTGAGTGCCCGGAGCTAAGTCAATGCAGAAATCAAGATCCGTGTCGGGTGGCATCCCTGGCAGGTCTGCAGGAAACACCTCTGGAAACTCACGAACAACCAGCACTGAATCCATGGAAGGAACCTCCGTACTAGAATCGCGGACATAAGCCAAATAAGATAGACACCCCTTATCGACCATATGTCGGGCCTTCACATAAGAGATAACCCTACTGGTAGAATGGCCAAGAGTCCCTCTCCACTCTAATCGAGGCAACTCCGGCAAGGCTAGCGTCACCGTCTTGATGTGACAATCTAATATGGCATGATAAGGTGATAGCCAATCCATACCCAGAATGAAATCATAATCAACCATATCGAGAAGTAGAAGATCTACATGAGTCTCAAGACTCCTAATGGTGACTATACATGAATGATAAACATGATCTACAATAATAGCATCTCCCACAGGTGTGGACACATACACATGAGCACTCAAAGAATCACGAGGCACAACCAAATATGAAGTAAAATAGGATAACAAGTAGGAGTAAGTAGATCCCGGATCAAATAGAACTCAAGCATCTCTACTACAAACTGAAACAGTACCTGTAATAACAGCATCGGATGACTCAGCCTCAGGCCTGGCTAGAAAAGCATAATATCGGGGCTGGGCCCCACCACCCTGAACTACGTCCCTAGGATGGCCTCTAGCTAACTGGTCTCCACCTCTAACGGCCTGACCTCCACCTCTAACAGTCTGGCCCCTACCTCTAGCTACTTGACCCCTGCCTCTGGCTGGCTGAGCAAGTGGTGCAGCAACTGGTGCCGGAACCATGGCATGAGAACCCTGATGCTGTGAGCTGCTCGATGTCCGAGGGTAAAACCTAGCAATATGCCTCGGATCACCAGAAGTGTAACAAGAACTTGACTGCTGTAACTGTTTACCGTGAAACTGACCCTATCGACCTGAGTAACCACCCTGAAAACTCTGGAGCGGGGGTGCACTAATAGGGGCTGGTGGTGCACTGTAGGCTAGCTGGTCGGAATAATGCATCTGAGGGCCACGACCACCTAAGGCACCGTGGGATGCCTGGAGTGATGAATGAAACAGCTTGGGAGGATGGCCTCTGCCATAAGTACCCTGACCTCCAGATGAGGCTCCACTAAATCCACCGGAGTGACGAGGCCTCTTGTCATACCCCTGACCACTCCCATGAGCTAAAACCATCTCGACTCGCCTGGAAACATTGGCAGCCGCCTGAAAAGAAATCTCACTCCCAGTCTCTTTAGACATATGCAATCTGATAGGCTGACAAGTCCATCAATAAACCTCATCACCCTCTCTCTCTCTCGGTAGGAAGCAGAAGAATAGCATGACGGGACAAATCCACAAAATGGGTCTCATACTGAGTAACAGTCATACTGCCCTGCTGGAGACGCTCGAACTGACGGCGACGCTCCTCTCTCAATGTGATAGGAAGAAACCTCTCTAGGAAGAGTTGAGAGAATTGGTCCTAAGTAAGAGTAGGCAAGCCAGTCATCTGAAAAGCAGCAAAATCGACCCCATTGGTCTCCACTATACCCATGTTCCGTAGGACCTCGTGACAGCTGGCAAGATACTCCTGGGGATCCTCTGAAAAGGCACCGCTGAAGTGAACGGGGAAGAGCTTGGTAAAATTGTCCAATCTACACAAAGCCTTAGAAGACATAGCTAACCCATCACCGGTCTGTGGCGCAACAACCGGCTGAACTATTCCGACTGGATGAGCTGCTGGAGCTTGATACTGGGGAGCCATCTGCTCCGGAGCGGGAGTAGTGGGAGTCTGGGCTCCTCTTCCAGCCTGAGAGACGGCCGGTGCCATGGGAAATGCGCCAGTCTGGGCCACACTCTCCATAAGGCCCACCAAACGGACCAAAGCATCCTGAAGTACTGGGTGGCAATGAACCCCTCCGGAACCTGAGCTTGTCCAGCAGGAACAGTCTGGGCTGGAACCTTCTCGCCCAACTCTATTTGAGGCTCCACTGGTGGGGATGCTGCTCAGGCTCTAGGCTGAGCCCTGCCCCTGCCTCGGCCTCTGGCACGGCCTCGGCCTCGACCTCGACCTCGGCCCCTCGTAAGAGCTACCACTGGAGGCTCTTGCTGCTGCTCAACTGAGGAAGCAGTACGTGTTCTCGCCATCTGCGAGAGAATAAGAGTAGAAGAGTTCAATTAGTATTGAGAAAACAACATCGCACGACAGAAAAGAATAAAAGTGAAATTTATTCCTAAACCTCATAGCCTCTGGAAGATAAGCACAAACGTCTCCGTACTGATCCTCCAGACTCTACTAAGCTCTCTTGTGAATCGTAAGACCTAAGCAACCTAGTGCTCTGATACCAACTTGTCACGACCCGGAATTCCCACCGTCGGGACTGTGATGGCGCCTAATATTTTACTTACTAGGCAAGCCAACGTTAGAGAATCATTTAAACCGATCCTTATTCCATTCAGTAAATAACAACAATTAGCTAAGATGAAATATAGTGAGTGCGGAATAATATAAAGACTACATTTAATTACTACTACCCAAATCTGGATTCACAATTCACGAGCATTCTAAAATTCACTACAAGTAATAGTCTAAAAGAAATACAAATGTTTGAATGAAAGAAACAGTAAAACAGAAAAGATAGACGGTGACTTCAAAGTCTGTGAACGTCAATAGATCTACCTTGAGTCTCCGGATTGTGGTCCAACAGCAAAAATCTCGATCAACATGAGTCGGTACCAAAATCTGCACAGAAAGTACAGAGTGCACTATCAGTACAACCGACCCCATGTACTGGTAAGTGTCGAGCCTAACCTCGATGAAGTAGTGACGAGGCTAAGGCAAGGCACCTATAAATCAACTTGTATGATTTAATAGTGCATATACAAATAACAGTAATGAAAAGCTAAACAGGAAATATCGGGAGGGGGAAACGTACTGAGGAAAATACGAGGTAGAGAACTATAGCGGAATGATAACTGGAACAACCAATATACTATGAATCAACAGGAATAGTGAATACAGTAAAGAAAAAATGCACGGCATCACCCTTCGTGCTTTTACTCTCAACCTCACCATAACATCAATAGAAACGGCACGGCATCACCCTTCGTGCATTAACTCTCGCAATATGGCACGACATCACCCTACGTGCATTAACACTCATAATATGGCATGACATCACCCTTCCGTGCATTAACACTCACAATATGGCACGACATCACCCTTCGTGCCTTAACATTCTCCCTTACTATAATGAAATTAACAATTAACAACGGGAAGATAGAATAACGAGTACAAGCCTTACTTCAACATTTGGTTCCACAATATCAATCTCAACGTTGAAATAAATACTCAATTATCACCAGAAAATCTATAAACATGATAAGAACGATTGATTCAATAATACTAGTCTAAACACGTAGCAATTAGGCATAAAAAAGAGACAATATGAGAAATACGGGAGAAAATAGGGAAAACAGGTAAATTGGCGGCGTATAAGTACTCGTCACCTCACATATACACCGCTCACATGAATTTCACATAGAAAATAATCTGAGGTTCCTAATTCCCTCAAGTCAGGGTTAACCACGACACTTACCTCGCTCCGAAGGCCACTCAATACTCAATCACAGCTTTTCCTCTAGAATTCACCTCCAAACCACTCGTATCTATTCAGAAATGACTCAATAATATCAAATATTGCTAAAGCAATCAATTACATTGCATAAATTTAGATTTCCCAAATTTTCCTCCAAAAAGTCAAAAATCGACGCCGGTCCCGCTTGGTCAAAACCCGAGGTTTGGACCAAAATCCATTTACCCGTTCACCCCCGAGCCCGGATATATAATCTGGTTTGGAATCTGACCTCAATTTGAGGTTTAAATCTCCAAATTTCTGAAATCTCTAGTTTCTACCCATAACCCCTAATTATACCATAAAAACTCTAGATTTTAGGTTGGAAATTCATGAAATGAAATGAGTAATTGAAAGAAAATGATTTAGAATCACTTACCAATACATTGGGGAAGAAAATATCTCTTGAAAATCGCCTCTAGCCCGTTTGGTTCTTGAAAATGTGAAATAATGGCTAAATCCTGTTTTTGATTCTGTTTTAAGTGCAGGGCGATAGTGTTCATCGCGATCGCGTGAACACGGTCGTGTTCGCCAAGAGCAGCCTCCTAAGGACTTACGCGATCGTGGGACGCTTTATGCATTCGCGAAGGTTTAGCCTGCCTTACCTTCGCGTTCGTGAGACAGGACTCGCGTTCGCATAGAGTTTCCCAGGTCCCCTGCCCAGCCTAGCTAAAGCTATGCGTTCGCGTTCGACGGGTCGCGTTCGCGTAGAGCAACTCCCCCTAATGCTCCGCGTTCGCGACCATGGTCTCGCGTTCACGTAGAGTAAAATCCTCCCCAGCCCAGGTTACCCATCGCGATCGCGAGAGTGACTACGCGATCGCGAAGCACAACATATCAGACACCAGATACAGCATAGACACACCAGATTTTCTAAGTCCAAAATATCTCGTAGCCTATTCGAAACTCACCCGAGCCCTCGGGGCTCCAAATCAAACATGCACACATGTCTAAAACCATTATACGAACTTGTTCGCGCGATCAAATCGCCAAAATAACACCTAGAACTACGAATTGAACACCAAATCGAATGAAATTTTCAAGAAAGCTTTAAAATTTTCTCAACTGGACGTCTGAATCACGTCAAACCAACTCCGTTTCTCACCAAGTTTCACAGACAAGTCTTAAATATTATAATGAACCTGTACCGGGCTCTGGAACCAAAATACGGACTCGGTACTAAAAATGCCAAATACCACTCAATTCTGAAAAATAATTAAGCTTTTAGACTTTTAATTTTATCAAAAATTCATAACTCGAACTAGGGACCTCTGAATTCAATTCCGGGCATACGCCCAGGTCCCATATTTTAATACGGACCCATCGGAACCGTCAAAGCATGGATCCGGACCCGTTTACCAAATAAAATTGACCAAAATCAACTAAAATCAATTTTTAGGCAAAAATTCTTATTTTCATCAATTTTTAACACGAAAGCTTTCCGGAAACACTCCCGGACTGTGCATGCAAATCGGGGAGGATAAAAATGAGATTTTTAAGGTTTAAGAGCACAAAATCAAGTTCTAAAACATGAGATGCCCTTTTGGGTCATCACATCTATACTATATAATATATGTTTACCTAGATATTTTACTTACAATTGAAATAAAGTTATATTATTTTAGTTATTATTTTTATAATATATTCGTACATTGAAATTTCCCATGGCACTCAATTTGTTTAATCATATCCAAATATGAACATATTTTAAAATATAAAAAAGACAAAACAATATTAAATATTTAATATTTATTTGACATAATAAAAATTATGTAACAAATGAATGTTTTCTAGCTAGTAACTTTTAAAAAATCAAATATATTTGTGTTTAATATTAAAAGTTTTATAGCTTTATCTCTTGATATTATTTTTTAAAAATTACTAATACGATGTGTCAGTGTTCTAAATGTGAGTATTTTGTTTGTCAGATTGATGAATATAGTTTGGCTGATAAATTTGCGAGCTTTAATTTTATAATTTTTATTAAAAATATTTCATTAGGCATGGTTATGAACTTAAACTTGAGATTTGTTCACGATAATGTTACAACCAAATTTAATAATGTTACCTATAATGAAAATTAATGTTAAGAAAAAGTTAAATGTATTAATATATTAAAATAATAATAATAAATAAAATAATATAAAGTGTATTTTAATTGTAATAGAAGGTATTACATAAATGAGAGAAAATTATAATATCAAGGGCATAATAGACTTTTCAGGTGAAAGCTTTATAAAATCTGGTCAAAGTTACTATTTTGATAATTAGAGCATAGTAAAATAATTTTTGTGTAAGAAAATAAAAAAAAATAACTTTTGGGTAATGAACACAAAGTTGAATGACGTTTACGTAATAAAAAAAAAAGATTTTTGAGTAATGAACAGTAAGCTGAATGACCACCCATAAATTTTACTCTCAGTTTCAATATCACATGATTGGCATTGGTTCTTTTTCAATCAAAATCAAGTCAATAAAATTTGTAAGAAACCCGGATTGCTAAAGGACACATAACAATGCCAATTTAAATGCGTTTTTTTACTTTTAATTCGCGCAAGAAACTATTTACATATAACAACCCACACTATATATATATATATATATATATATATATATATATATATATATATACGAGGATTTTTCATAAACCACTATAGTTTAGAGCCTACTAACTATAATTTACCTAATTATCATTCGTAGCTACTGTTCAATTGTTACAAACTTGTATCATTTGTATTCAAATGTGCAACGAATACAGCATGTGACAATTGTATTCATTTGAGCAACGAATACAACCTGTATCAACTATATTCGTTCGCGCAATGGCATTCATTCGTGCAATGAATACAATATGTATCAACTGTGTACAGAGTATATACAAAGGATACAACATGTATCGACTGTATTTATTCGCGCAACGAATACATCTAAGGCGAAATACAGAAAAATAAATGTTTTGTTGAGATTCGAACTCAAGACCTTAGCTAGCTAAGCAAGCGCTCTAACGAACGGAGCTACGAGAGCTTGTTTCTATCTTGTTTTAGTTCAAAATAATTAATCTCTTATTTAATAGATTTGCTATAAAATTAAAATATAGCTACAAATGGTAAAATTTCTGAAAGTATAACTACGAATGATAAATACAATATAAATATTTATTGTGTTGCGTAATTATACAAAAGACACCGAACCCGCTTTCAGGAAAGTGG